>JAAGAY010142470.1:36508-76734 GCA_011801015.1 Ardeotis arabs
CCAGCACTCCCAAGTCCTTCTCCTCAGGGCTGCTCTCCATCCATTCTCCGCCCAGCCTGTATTTGTGCCTGGGATTGCCACGACCCAGGTGCAGGACCTTGCACTTGTCCTGTAGTGAGATACAAGTGAGATACAGACTAAGATGTATACCCAAGTGGAAAACAATTTATCAGTCCCAAGATAGTCACTTAAATACTTATGGTAAAGATTTCTTCCTTAAAGAAAGAGAGCCTTATGAAAGGTTACCCTCCCTATTAAGTGCACGTTTGTGTTTATTGTACAGCAACTCCTAAATGCCCTGAATCCATTTTACTTTGGCTAAGAGATATTTTTAAGGCAAAGACTCATCTGAGCTAGTAACGGCAGACACTTCTGGTGATGGAAGGCTTATAATCATAGAGTTATAGAATCTTTTAGGTATGAAAAGACTACTAAGATCATCAAGTTCAACCATTAACATAGCACTACCAAGTCCACCACTAAACCGTTTCCCTAAGTGATACATCTACATGCCTTTTAAATATCTCCAGGGATGGTGACTGAACCACTTCCCTAGGCAGCCTGTTCCAATGCTTTATAACCCTTTTTTTGATAATCTTTTCCTAATATTCAATCTAAACCTCCCCGGCGCAACTTGAGGCCATTTCCTCTTGTCCTATCACTTGTTACTTGGAAAAAGAGACGGACATCCACCTTACTACAACATTCTTGCATCTGATTCTAGAGAGTGATATGGTCTCCCTTCAGCCTCTTTTTCTGCAGATTAAACAACTCCAGTTCCCTCAGTCACTCATATAACTTGTTCTCTAGACCTTTCACCAGCTTTGTTGCTCTTATTTGTATGTGCTCTAGCACCTCAATGCCTTTCTTGTACTGAGGGGCCCAAAACTGAACACAGTGTGAAAAGGTATGAATCCAGGAAATTAATTTCCTTACTCGAGCTGGCCACATTGCTTCTGATACAAACCAGGAAGCTATTGGCCTTCTTGGTCACCTAGGCACTCTGCCGACTCAACTTAGCAGTTGGCCAACATCCCCAGGTCCTCTTCTGCCAAGCAGCTTTCCAGCCACTGTTCCCCATGGTGTTTCATGGGGTTGTTGTGACCCACATGCAGACCCAGCTGGCACTCAGCCTTGTTGAACCGCATACAGTTGGCCTCAGCCTATCCATCCAGCCTGTCCAGATCCCTCTGTAGATCTTTTCTACCCTCAAGCAGATCAACACTCCCTGCAAACTTGGTGTGGTCTGCAGACTTACTGAGGGTGCGCTCAATCCTCTCATCCAGATCATTTCTAAAGAGCTTAAAGAGAACTGGCCCCAAAACTGAGCCCTGGGGAGCATTATTTGTGAATGGCCACCAACTGGATTTAACTCCAAGCACTACAAATCTTTGGGCCCAGTCATACAGCCAGTTTTTTACCCAGCAAAGAATATGCTCATCCAAGCCATGAGTAGCCAGTTTCTCTGGGAGAATACTATGGGAAACTGTGTCAAAGGCTTTACTAAAGTCCAGGTAAACAACGTCCACAGACTTTCGTTCTGGTTTTATTTAGTGACGCGGGGCTTCAATGGTAGCTTCTGTAGAAGCTAGAAGTTTTTACCCTTTATTCAGTGGACTCGGCCGGGCCTAGGGCAGACCCACTGCTGGCCAACGCTGAGCCAATTGGTAGCAGAATGTTCCCTGATAACGCCTCTGTGATAACTTATTTAAGAAGGGGAAAACCAGAAAAAAAGAAAGAGAAGATATGAAGACCCTGAGCGGGGGCAGACCGGGGGAGGCACGAGCCTTGTGGGCCATGCAGGCCTCACCCTCTGGCCTCTCGCCAGCCAGCCAACAGGGCCCAACCCGGCTGCAAGAAGTGGAGAGAAGATGAGAAGAAGAGCAGCTGAGAGGTGTCTGCCTGCCTGTTGTGAAGAATTTCTGGTGAGAGGAATGGCTGCAGACACCAAGGTCAGTTCAGAAGGAGGGGGAGGAGTAATGCGGCTCCTGGCCAAGATTCCCCTGCAGCCCGTGGTGATGACCATGGTGGAGTAGGTTGTACCCCTGCAGCCCATGGAGGTCCACAGAGGAGCAGAGATCCTCCTGCAGCCTGTGGAGGACCCCACTCTAGGGCAGGTGGATGCCTGAAGGAGGCTGTGGCCCGTGGAGGGGCCGCTGGGGCAGCTGTTCTGGAGTGACTGCATCCTGTGGAAGAAATGACCAATGTTGGAGCAGTTTCACGAAGGACTGTAGCCTGTGGGTGAGACCACCACGATAGAGGAGTGGAGGAATGTGAGGAGTTCTTCCCCAGTGATGAAGCAGTGACGTAAAACGATGTGTAATGAACTGATCGTAACCCCCTTTGCCTCTTCCCCGCTGCGCCGCTTGGGGGTGGGGGAAAGTAGTAGAGATGTGTCATGCTCCGATTTCGGATGAGAGGAAGGCCTGCTTGCATTCTAGTCTCAGGCAAGTCTGGGAGGCTAGGGGCGGTTAGACCAACCTCTCACACACCAGAGAGTGTTTTTGCTCGTATTCTCAGGAACAGAATTAAGACTCAAAACGGAGTCAAGACCCAGGTAACTTTATTTACCCGAGAACAAGTTTGCAAATGCAAGAGAAAAGAGATAAAGAAAGGAAAGAGAGAGAAAAGAAAAGATGTTCAGTTGCAATAGCTACCACCACGGAGCTGCAGCATCCCAACAGTCCAGTTCACTTGATGGGGGAACATTCCATCCAATTTTGATTCTGTCGATGTTGATTTCCGTTGATGTGTTGTTTCCCTTGATGTTTGTTCCTCTTTTTCATGTTGGTTGTTTCCGTCCTTTTATTGTTCGTTTTGTTGCATATTCATTGTATTCGAAGAGCTGGTTTGCCTAGCCGCACCACTCACCAGGCGGTGATATGCATGCCCATCACCGTCTCTGGGCCTCTCTGTGTTTTTCTTCTGGCCTCGGGTTTGGGCTCATGCCAGGCGGGGGGGAGGGGTTGGGGTGGGGGGTAGGTCCAAATTTCTCAGAATCAGCGCTGCATTCAGGTTTGCAGGGCAAAAGAAGTTGGCTTGCAAGATAACGGGAATTGGCTTGCGAGATAACAGGAATTGGCTTGCAAGATAACAGGAAGACTCTAGTCCTATGGTTTGACTGAAGTTCCATTGTTCGGGTGGTGTTTCGACAATGTTGAGACAAATATTTGACACAGTCTTTTACAAGATGATGTTAAGCCCAGGAAGAAGGAGAGGTGGGGGAAGGTTATCTTGTTCTCTTTCTCATTATCCTGCTTTGGTTTTAGTAATAAATGAATAGTTTTCCCCAGGTCGAATCTGTTTTGTCCATAATGGTAACTTTAAGGATTTCTCCCCATCCTTATCTCAAACCTTGAGCCTTTTTTTCTTGTATTAACTCTCCCTATTCTCTTGGAGGGTGGGGGAGTGAGAGAGAGAGAGAGACTGCATAGTCTGTCCCAGTCAGGGCTAAACTACGACACCCACTAAGCAGGTCACCTTGTCATAGGAGATCAGGTTAGTCAAACAGGACTTGCCTTTCACAAACCTATGATGACAAGGCCTGATCAAATGATTGTCCTGACTTGCCACAATATTTACAAAACTGTCCAAATGGTTAATGACACTGGAATAGTTTCTGAGGTGCGTAACCTTGCATAGCATTTTTCATTTGTGATCAAATACCTGCGTTGTATATTTGTATACACAATATCTTGATTTCTTCCTTTAAAACCCTCAATCCCTTAAAATTGATAAAAGTAAAGAAAAAGTGGCTAAGGTCATAACTCCATTTTACAAATGAGCATAGGCACCTGTCATTAGGTTTTTAAAGACCTTTAGCATAAAAAGATTTGCATAGGTTTTTTGGAAAATCTGCCTATATAGGAGCTAAATAAGCATTTCAAGAAAGTTACCCTTGTCTATTTTCACTGTTTTCTTCATTCTTACCTGTTCTATATAATGAAATAATCCCATTCTTTCTTTTATCCTCATTTTCATTGAGGCTTTTGATCTAATCCTAGTGCTAGCACTGATCTGCATATAATCTTGGGCACAAGGCAAGACATGTTGTGTCCTTTAATTTTCATTTTCTCTTCCCAGTCATCTTATTCTTGATATGAACAGACAGAACTTTAATACTGTTTATGAGATGTCGTTACAAGCACCTGCGACAACAAGGTTATCTTTTTGCAGAGGGGAAGATGGAGTGATCTGTGGGTTTTATATTACATCTCTCTCTCGTCTGGAAGATGTGAAGGGAAGGGGACCTGAGTGGCATTGCAGTACCACCTGCTGACTCAAACCGTACTCCCCTGCTGTGCCTCTGGTCTCAGTAAAGTACGATATAGAGGAAATTTTACAACTTTGGAAAAGGATCGTAATTTTGACAAAACATCAAGTCTTCACACAAGTCTATTTCATTCATTTATGTTTAATCTCTGAAATCAGTAAGACGACTTGCAGAGTAAAGATAGAAGAAAGTAGAAATACAGTTTTGTAAAAGTGCATAATGCTTTTCCATCACTTTTGATAGATATAACCTGTTCTCGTATTTGCTTAGGATTTTCCAGAAAATTCTTTTCAACAATGAAGTCTCTTCTCTAACTGTACTCTGTAATTAGCAACCATAGTGGATGAAACTTTATTATAAATAACAATCAGGCCCCAGATGTGCAGATTATCCTTGTAAAAAGTAAATAAGTTACGTGACAGGAGATCTCAGTGGTTTTAGAAAAATGAATCTATGTGTACCTAGTGTAATATGAGAATTCACACATTTCACATCTATGTCTGATTTTTAAAATCATTGTAAAAAAAAATGGCTTTTTCCATAATTTTCTGCAATAGGTGACAATCTCAAAAGTATTGAAGGTTATGTGCTTAAGCTGTAAAGTTCATATATGAACATATATGAACAAGAGGCATCACTTCAGCCTGGCTGAGTACCTGGCCCAGAACACCAGGACACTTTTTACTCTGAATAGAAATACTTGACTGTGGAAAGTAGGCCAAGTTGGCTTCTTGCTTTGAGACATTTTCTCTATGTCCCCAATCTTAAGCTCTGAAACAAGTGGGAAGTTTTCCATTGGCATCAGTGGGTTTTGGGTTGAGAAAGAAAGGCAATATGGTTATAAGAGAAGGATATTGATCATCTGACCAATGTAAAGCAATTAAGCAAGATCTTTTCACTATTGTTTGTGCCTTTATGGTTTCTTGCATGGTTGTCTCACTATATGTCAAACCTAGCAGCTATACAGTTGTGGAAACTGCTTGTACCTGGAAAGCAGAGATCAATCACAAAGGGGGAACTATCATGCAGCTCTAGATCTCCATGTTAATACCTATATTGAAGATTACAATTTTGCATCACACATGTAAGAAGCGTAAAAATGAAGACTCGTGACTGACTCTCAATCAGTGCTAGTGACTATTCCCCTTCTTTATATTTATTTGTATTTATATTACAAAATGTTTACAATGAGGGTGGTAGAACACTGGAACAGTTTGCCCAGAGAGGTGGTGGATGCCCTGTCCCTGGAAACATTCAAGGCCAGGTTGGATGAGGCTCTGAGCAACCTGATCTAGTTGGAGATGCCCCAGCTCCTTGCAGGGCGGTTGGACTAGATAACCTTTTAAGGTCCCTTCCAACCCTAACTATTCTATTATACTATATTCAAGATTTCTCACTTTAAGTTGTATTTCCACTGTGTAATTTGCAGGTGTGTCTCACAGCTTGGCAGAAAAAAGGTCAGAGCAATCTCCTTATTACTAAATCTGACAGTCTATTTTCCATGTGTAAACATGTCAATAAGATTTTAATAAAATTCAATATTCCTTAACTTGTTACAAAAACACAGAGCATTGGACTCTCTGCTCTGATGTCTGTGGGAGGCCTGCCAAGGACAGGGCTGATCAAACATAGCCTTAGACAAACTCCATGTGTCTCATTTAGGCAATCCTCAGGGTCAGGTCTCTGAGGTGAAAGCAATAACTGCAAGATTCTTTTCTAAGCAGACAGCAAGAGAGGCTTACTCCTCATGTTGATTAAAATACACAAACCCAGAGGACAGGTTGTAGTCACTGTATATTTGAGCTAGACTAATGATTATATATAGTCCCTTTCTATTTAAGATAAACATGGCAACAAGAGGAATAAAGAACAAAGAGCATAATTCCCTTCTGTACAAAATAGACCTTCAGTGATGTTGATTTTTCTCAGAAAAATATCTCTCAAGAAACTCTACGCTCCATCCAACTCACTGAATGTCAAATAGTCAGCATGATACCAGAAAGGTAGGAACGAGAAGGTCAGTCCTGTAAACGTTGCTACAGAGAAAGAGTCAGGAAGCATTACCACCATCAAATAAAACTGAAGTGGGAACACATTTCTACTTCACTAATTTCTACTACAAATTTAAGAAAAACAAACACTTCATCAAACTGTTTCTGCAATAATATAAAACTGATATCTACATTCAAGTTTCTATGGTTGACTTAATACAACAGCAAATCTATAAATTACTGAGCCCAGAAAACCTGAAAACTAACACAATTGCTTCCACAACACCAAACAACTTTGCATCATCGAAAGCGGTAATGTGTAGTTAAACCCTTTAATATTGTTGTAACTGTGCTGCAGAAATCCCTCCTGACATCCATCTCACTAAGCTAAAGTTGACCACAAATCCTTAAAGAATACTACCCCTGAGAAAGAGATTGAATCTTTGAAGGATTACCACAAATACCAGGTATGACAAGGCAAACAGAAATTGGCTGACACTGCATGGCACAGGCCTTAACTTACCCATACTGGAATCTTCAAAGCCATTAAACAATCACAACATGTGTTACAAGACGATCACAACTTGAAAGAAATGTCTTCAGACCTCTTCCTGCTGACTTTCAAATATCCCTAACCTCACCAAATTAATCATTAGAGGAAATATTCTCAGAAAATGAGAATGGCTAAACCAGAACACATCAAAGAAACAAAAGCAAACAAAGGCAGAGCAGATTCACCGCCACTAAAATCAATACACTCTCCCAGCGGAGCCGTCAAAATCCCTGGAACCAGACAAGCATTTTTTCAGTGACTAAATGCTCTTCTGGAAACTATTTGAGCAAAGCTAGTCACCCACTACCTAGCAAAGAGTTCCCCCAAATGATTTATAAAGGAACTTTGTCTCCAATCTCCCAATCCTCAGCCTCAGGGGAGACATACAAAATTATTTCATTCTCGAGCTGGAGACTAAAAATCCATATCTACTTAATGCTAAAAATCAAATAGTGAATAGAGGCATGGACTTTGTGCCTCACTATGATTTCCCCCTACTCTCTTTCTTATATATGATGCCTAATATCTCTTTACAGCTCAGCAGGCACAACATCCTGCTCTCTCCAGTAGTCTAATATATTCTATTTGTATACTTACGTAATACCAATATCTGATTTGTTTTTTTAGCCTGGCTTACGCTCCTTCTTGTCATGCCCTGATGAGGGAATTCAGACTCTCAAAACTTGTTCATATCAATTTGTATCAGTTAGTCTCGTAAGACCAGCCTGCAAATCTGCTCCCTTGCTGGACAGCATCATCAGTCAGCATTTTTACAGATATTTTCTTATTATACTTCTTGTATTCCTTTCCATACACATTTTTTTAAGTATCTGTTCAGCCTGGTAGTGTCTGTATGCTCCCTTGGAGAAAGGCAGGGGTAAGTCACTGTCAGAAGCTGGATATTGAGCTAAAAGGGTGTTTGCTCCGGCTCAGTATAGTCACTCTCATTCTTTCCTTTAAACTTTGTATGCAAATACTTGGATGCAGAGAAGAGAATTTGTTTCAGAACCATTGGCCTCCCTTGCCCTACTGTGAGCTCTTTTTTCTGTCTTTGACAAAGAACATGGGAGAGCATGGTTTATCAGCTCACAGCCACAGCGTTCTTGCACGGAGGAGGAGAGCACCTTTGTTCCAGAAGACAAGCATAATGAAAACAAAACAGAAATTGTTTGATCTTGTTCATTAATATGCAGAATCATGAGCTATTACTATTTGGTTTCTGTCATCCTTAATTAAATCTTCTTCAAAATGTACCTTGTGAGTAATCTATGTGCCATTAGCTGTGTTTCTAATGGAAGAATAACTCTTTTTCAAACTCAGCATCAAATGGAGGAATTGAAACAGATTTTTTGAAATGTAATTTAGTTTAATTAATGTGTTTTACAATGTTACTCTAATACCACCTACTAATCAAATCACTGAATGGTTTCTGTGTTTTGAAATGTGAGATCTTAGATGTGCCAAATCTCCACCGCTTTAATGAATCAGATATGAAAAACATGTGAATGAGATGCTAAATTATCTAACAGAAATGTACTTTACTCCATTTTGTCTCTCAAAAAAATTTGATTCAGATTAAAGGCATCTAAAAAAGTCTTTGGAAGGAAGATTTTTCTTATCTGGGAATTTTGAAAACCAACATTTAAGCTTCCTTTTCAGTGCCATCTGGAGTTATTAGTCATTCTACTTTTGCGCAGTAGCAACACAAGGCAGCGACCCAGACATCAGCCCCAAATATTTTGGCATTAGGCCAAAGTCATTGTGCAACTACCAAGGTAATAGAAGAAATCTTGTAATAGCTGCCTATCATGACTAGCCTATCTATTGTCTTTAGCTTTTTTCTTGAAAAACACCAGCTTGATTAATCCTTCCTATATCGTTGGCATATTCAGCATATTCCCACTTTAGATAGCCCTCTGCTCTTGCACTGCTGTTTCACCAAAGAGGAGGCAGGTGACCGATAAGAACTTTAAAAGTGATGGATGGGATTTTCAGTCTGGTATTTTGAGCAATACCTACTGGAGATGGGAAACATTTCTCACTTGAACCACTCAGGGATGGCAGTAGAAAGCAAGGAGAGTCCTGCATCAAAAAGATTGAAAAGTGATGCTGGTTATTGATTCTACTCTTATTAGTCTCACTGAGCTAAATATTATGACATTAACTTTTATCTATTTCAGACAGATAGATTGTTATTTAGCTAATCTTCTGACATCTTTGTAAATTCTGAATAATTTACCTCCCAAACATAATTCTATATAGAATCATTGAATCATAGAATAGTTAGGGCTGGAAGGGACCTTTAAATGTCATCTAGCCCTACTCCCCTGCAAGGAGCAGGGGCATCTTCAAGTAGACCAGGTTGCTCAGAGCCTCATCCTACCTGGCATTGATTGTTTCCAGGGATGGGGCATCCACCATCTCTCCCACTCTCATTGTAAATTTTTTTCCTTATGTCCAGTCTGAGTGTACCTCCCTCTATTTTAAAATCATTACCCCTTGTCTTATCACAACAGGTCCTGCTAAAGAGTTTCTCCCTGTCTTTCGTGTAGGCCCTCTTTAGGTACTGGAAGGCCACGATAAGGTCTCCCCAGAGCTTTCTCTTCACCAGGGTCAACAGTCTCAACTCTCTCAGCCTGCCCTCATTGTAGAGGTGTGCTCCAGCTCTCTGATCATCTTCATGATCCTCCTCTGGACTTTCTCTATTTGGTCTACATCTTTTTTACGTTGGGAACTCAAGAGCTGGATGCAGTACTCCAGGTGGGGTCTCATGAGAGTGGAGTAGAGAAGCAGAATCACCTCCCTCGACCTGCTGGCCATGTTTCTCTTGATGCAGTCCACAATGAAGTTAGCTTTCTGGTCTAGAAGCATGCATTTCTGGCTCACATTGAGCTTCACATTCACCAGCACAGCCAAGTCCTTCTCCTCAAGGCTGCTCTCAATACATCCTCCATTTACCCTCTATTTGTGCTTGGGGTTACTCCAGCCCACGTGCACTTGGACCTGGTTGAATTTAATAAGGTTTGCATGGGCCCACCTCTCCAGCCTGTCAAGGTTCCTCTGGATGGTATCCCTTCTCACCAGCACGTCAACAGTACCACACAGCTTGGTGTCGTCGTCGAACTTGCTGAGGGTGCACTGAATCCCACTGTCCATGTCACCAACAAAAATGTTGAATAGCGGCAGTCCCAATACCAACACATGAGGAATGCCACTCGTCATCTGTGTCCTCTTGGACATTGAGCTGTTGACCACAACTCTTTGCGTGCGATCATCCACCAAGTTGTCCATCGGTGAAATCCATGTCTCTCCAGTTTAGAGACAAGGATGTCGTGCAGCACAGATGTGTTGGAGAATGTTTATTATTTGTTGCATCACCACAATTCCTTTGGTCTTCAATTATCTACTCCTTCTCTCTCAGAGACTAACCCACCTGTCACAATTCTCAACTTTTACTTGACTTAAAAGTTTGATGCTTCTATTTGCTTCTCTTGAAAATAAGCATGGCTGCCCTCAGGCTTGTTTGCTTTTTCCAGTTTTCTTAATTATCACTGTGAAGAACACTGCCTCTCTATCAAATCTTGTCTTGCTTAAATTCTTAGATCTTCATAGCTGCAACAACACTACAACACTAACTGTCCAGAGCTTTTTTGCCACAGTGTAGTTATCTTAATGTTTAATTTCATGAGCAAGCACTAGAAATACAGCTAGTCCTGAATGAGTCACAAAAACTGAGCTACAGCTCTTTGAAGAAAAGCAGATAGAAACTCATGTTCCATATTCTTCATTTTCGCCGAGGACTGAAGTGAATTTTATTGTTTATTGTATTATTATTAAGCATCTTAAGTGATTTGTTTTCTAAAAGAGCTATATATCTAAAAAGAGAAAGGGAATATTTATCTTAAAATTAGGATTCTAAGAATGCGAATTATTAATACTGGTTTTGTTTATTCCCATTGCAGGAATGTAAATAGATGAATTTCACAAATCTATTTAATAATTTAAGGCCTCTTTACTCATACTTATAAATAATTATAAATTACTATCTCCAAAAAGATCTTTCAATCTTTCATTAACCCTAAATAAGTGTTAAATAAATATTTGGTCTTAAGAGCAAAGTAACTTCATCCAAGGGTAAAGACATTGAGATATGCTATTCTTTTTAAAATTATGTTTTGCTGAGTCTTATTCAACTACGGTGACACCTTAGTGTTTAAACTAGAGAACAGGAAGGGATTAAACCAGAATTAACATAAAGTTCTGTTTTAGTCTTAACTCCACCTCCAGAAGTGGCATCCCAAATGAAGAATTACCAAGCTGTTTGGTATGCTGTTAAAAACTACAACAAAACATCTCTAAAATGTGCAGGAGTGCAAGTCATGTTTCATGACCTCAGCAAGGGAAAAACAGAATCTAAGCATAGGTATGATAAAGGACAGACTGTCCCACCTAAAGAACTCACTATCTGGAGTCAGGACAAGATAAAGGGCAAATAAGAAGATAAATATGTAAAAAACAATCATCTCAGGATCAGAGCAGGAGTGGTGTAAGGTGTGATCATTTGTGATTGAGAGGCACACCTAAACAAACAGCCTTATGACTGGTAGTCTGAATGAGATTCCTTTCCTGAATCAGTCATGTAAGGACACAGTTGGAGCTTTGATCTCCCCATGGAAAAGTAGGACCATTAAAATACTCAGGTCCAGCTCTGAACATTCTGCTCCTAGGTCTTCAGTCTACTGAAGCATAGAAGTATTAAAAAAACCCAAATGCTCTACTTCCATTTTACCCCCATTTTTGCCTCAAAAATCTCTGATGTTTTCTCTGAATCACTTGCTTGGATGAAGGTGTTAGGGTGTTCCCCCACCCCTACTCCACCAATTGCCTGACTGGGGTCTCTTTGCAGACAGCCACACTGGTGGTTTCAGTAGGTGACTTATTCTGGCCATGTGTATTCCCAGATATCATAGATGACTCTCCCCATGCACATGCTTTGAAATTGGGTCCATATTTCGGTATGGAAATCGTGTCTGCTCACAACCCTTTCCTTTTTTTTTAGCTTCAGCACGGATGTGTATGTGGGAGCAAGCAGAGCTACTCTCCCTAGCCAAGAGCAGACTCTTAATTGGAAAATATTTAAGATCTACGAGAAACTGAGTTTCACTGCTGATGTAAACGGGCTTCAAATTAGAGGTAAAGGATCCCATTCAGCATAACTGATTCACACACTTCCCATTGCTATCTGCCTCTGTAGGAAAAGTAGCCTATGTAGGGAAACTTTTCTCTTGTATGATGAGCTTCTCAGTTATTGGTGAAAAGGACACCTTTTCCATATAACATATGGGCTTGAAGGCTTGACAAACAGGTGTGTCCAATGACTATGCTCTACAGAAGCCAGTGGGAATCAGCTCAGTCCTGAAGCTACAAGGATTTGAAGGCTTGAAGCCTTTTATCTTCTCTCCCCAAATAAAAATGGGATTGCAGGGTTGTGGTATGCAGTAGCTTTGATAGTGGTAGGTGTTACAGTGCAACACAGCACTAAAATGTAGTAGTATGGGAACTCAGAAGTATGAGGAAACTAAATAAATACACATTTCATTTGACATTATGTTTCAGACTCCTGAAATGTACCATGCAGCTCTAGGTAGCCATGACAGTGTCAATAGATAATTTGCTTTCACACTAAGTAACAAAGAATAGCCATCCTCTCCTACTCCATCCTAAACCTGTGCTGGTAGCCTGCTGCTTGCTTTGGTTTACGATACAAATATTCGTGATTACTGGCATGAGCTAGGCTGAATGACCCAACATCTCGGAATAACACTATGCAAGCCCAAAGTCTTACACAGGTCTATAGTAGCATGCCTAGTGCCACATTTCCTTCTGCAATTTTTTTTTTGTAACACAGATAAGGAACAGGGGAAATCTGTCTTTCCTATTACGTAGATTTTCTGGAGGCAGTGACAGAGGAGTGGAGAATCTAAACAGTGTGGATGCATCAATCCTAGTCATACTGCTTTTGTAGCTGAAAGCACTTTATGAGGACATCCTCGGACCTAATGAATGAACTCACAAGAGGCATTTTTTCTTTTTAACACTTTGAGAGAGCCCTAGAAGAACCCTCCTTCTTCACAGCAAAATTTTTCTCTCCAAGCTGGCTTCACAACATAAAAAAAATTTAAAAAAATCTCTAGGCAGGTGACAGGCTATGGAAGAGAGTCATATATATTTCATAGATCTCTCTGCTACTGCTTTCATCTCTCATTTTTCTTTTCTAAGAGACATCAGCATCTTTCCAGATGCAGGAAGCTGTCATAGACATCTTGTAGGTAGGACAGCACAACAGTGCTGCTCTGTTTGCCACCCAAGAATTGTGGTGGTCTGTTCACACCATGACAATCCTTTTATCACAGTGTTACCTCCACTCCAAAACACTGAGACCATCTGCCTACACATGACAAAGACAGCTGTTATGTAGCCCTTAAAGCTGTGTCCCATTTACCAATTACTGTACTGCTGGGCAGCTAGAAGAAATTCATTCTTCCAATCAATCATGCAAATCTGACATGCAGAAAACAGACTTCACAATCTGTAAGATTGTAAAGTAGGTATGTTTATTCAGCGCTGGGCAGCATGGGGGATCGCTCCTCCAAACGTGCGCAACGTGTTAAGCAACAGGTACAGTATTTATGCTTCATAGACAAGCATATTCATAGAATTCCCGCGGACTTGGTTACATATTAATTAGGTTTATGAGAAATCATTATCATAAGTTTCCTCCCACGACAGGTTATTCCCCGGTCTCTGCGTCCATCTCGTGTCTGTGCTCAGGAGTCCCAGTCTCTCTGGTGGTCCTTCTCTCCTCCTTATCACTATGTCCAGCTGCATGGATTCAGACCTTTGTCCTGCTTTGTTCTTGCTGCCAGGGTGGTTTCTTGATGACTTATCTTTGCTGGTTCCCAATTTCCTTTGTTATTCCACCCTATCAGTTGGTTCTAAACTTCTTAAGTCCCCTTATCTTGGTCTCAGCCAGTGTGTCTGTATCCCCTCAGGGTGTTCCCATCTGACTTATCTTAGCTCTTGCTAGAGCATCCTGAAAGTATCTCGTTATGTTAAGTTTATGACTCTACTGTTCTTTCTCTTAAGGTTAGTAGAGCATCCTGAAAGTATCTCGTTATGTTAAGTTTATGACTCTACTGTTCTTTCTCTTAAGGTTAGTAAATCATTGATCACTATTTATCAGCTTGATTCCTTAGTATTAACCCCTTCTTTCAAATCTTTCCTCCTCTACTCACTTCTCATTCATGGTGAGTGGTAATTTTTTGGATATATGGATAAAAATTAAACATATCCTCATTAATGGAGCTGAGATCACCATTAGGAATAAAAAACAGTAGCCTTGCAAAGATTTTGAGTATCATAAGAGTAGCAAGATGAGAATGCTCAGCCAACTCCAGTTGAACTTCTGGGGTGACTGGCACTTGCTGAAAGATGCATGTCTGTCCCTGAAATACTTACAACTTACAAAGGGGAGAAGGAGAAGAAAATTTCCCAGACCACATTTCGTAACAAGGAATACATGAGCGTTCCCACCTCAGCAGGATATGTTTCAGCCTAATGGGCCTTCTGACCAGTAACCTCACAGAGAGTCTGTGCTCTTATGTGGCCCAAAAATAGGAATGAATAGGCTCTACTTGCCCCAAGGAGTGCAATTTGTTTTCTCAACAATGCCTCTGAGCTGAAAATGGATTACTTGATATTGCAGTGCTTTTGGTAAACTCCAGAATATGTAGTATCCAGGACATGATAAACTATGGTCTGACTTGAGGACATGAAGAAGGTTGCTGCCAACTTGCCTCGGTTAAACAGAGTGTTTTAGGAAGTGCTGCACTGTGACTGTTGTCATTCAGCTTCTTTTAAAGGAGTGCTTGTCATTCCTGGCACACTACAAAGCTGGGCCGTTGCTGTCCACAATAAAGAAATACTAAATTGCTCCAGAAATTAGAGTCTTCCAAAAAGGAGCAGATTTTTGAAAAAAATCTACCTAGAATGGCATCTTCAGCCTTTGCTTCTGTCACCAAAATCCGGAACCAAACTCCTTTACATCAATGTAGCATTAAGAAGCAGGCATTTTTATTGTGGCACCAGATGCATGGGGGATCCTTCCACCTAGCGTGCATGCTGGTCTAAAAATAGAAACGTAATATATTCAGTAACTTCATACATAATCAACAATTCCCAGAATATTTATACATAGTCATCTAGTTTCTAGTTTTCCTAGAAATCATTATCATATTCCCCACCCACTTGTGTCTTTTGAGTCGAGGGTTTTCTGGTGGTCCTGGGGGTCATTAGAGTGCCCCCTCCTCATATCCATTTCTTGAGCTTTCCTTAAAAATCTCCATATATGGTCTTGAGAACAGGTCACGGTGTTCCTTGATCTTCTCTGCCTCCAAAGTACTGGCTCAGGGCCTGTTTTACACTCCATCCTCGTGGCCTACCTTTGTTTTGCCATCCCCCTTAATCACCCCAGATATGCTAGGCTAACTTTTAACAAACAGAATAATTAATTTTCCTGACAATCCTAAAAATACCAGTTCTCTCTAGGGATTAATAGATTGCATATGAAGTCTAGCCTATGCGACTGCAGTTACATAGATAGCAAAGAGTGCCTAATATTTCAATCATGATGTTCTAATATTACATTTTATGTCATATAACCCTCTATAGTATGTACTTGCTTTTTCAGTGATGTGACCATGGTCCCTGATGAGGTACTGTCTTCACAGCTATTGCCCTTGCATTTCTAGCCTACCAAGCTGGAGAAACAGATCCCTGATGCAGCCTTTCCAAGGAAACTCGGAGGAGGTTCATGAAAACAAATGCCAAGAGGCAGAGAAGAAGTCATCTACGTGATAGGAAAGAGTTGCATCTGATTGCTAATATCTAATTTGGCTCCTACAGGAAAGAAAGATAACTTTTTATCTTTGAGCACAATATAGCCCCTTAGACACAGAGGACAGGAATAGCACTAGGTATACCGCTGCTGCTTCAACAGTAAATTCCATTCAGCTCCTGACTTACTTGAATTACCTGGCTGAAATAAACTTCACTAGTGTAATGGATTCTGGGGACAGTTCACAATTTCTTTTAGTCTCCTACACTGCTGTTACTTTCCCATGCTGGGCTGCATTGTGAGTGCAATCACTTGATCTGCCGTAGTCTAGGATGTCTCTCCATTTCCATTATAAGCCTCTTTAAAAAGATGCTGCAGAGTCTAATCTAGCATCAAACAGAAGGAAAATAAAGGTTTTACCATGTTTAAAAATACTATCTTTTACCATTCCTAGAAGCAGGAGTTGAAACAGGCTGAATTTCTATTACACAAAACTGCTATTAATTTCTCTACATCTTTGTAGATCTCTGTGAAAAAGAAGAGCCAGCTCCTCTGCTTATACAAAATACGTGTTAAAATAATAATAGTCATATTGGGATTTAAATTCTTACATTTAGCCCTGAGAAACATTTTTCTCTTTGGTATCAATAGCTGGAAGAAAAACTGGAATATGTGAGAATGTTTAGCTTTTATATCTACACTGCCTTTTTCTTGCACCTAAGCAAGTGTTTCCCATTCAGGAGGCAATACGGAGAGATTTATCCAAAGGAAAAGTGAGCTGGAAGGTGTCTCTCTTTCTCTGTCAGTAGCTTGCCCCTCCCCTGCTGCCACTATTTATACCTCTGTCAGCTTTGACAGTGTGGCTGCTTGTGAGACTGTGCTAAATAAGCTCTGTGAAGTGATTCAGGGTAAAAGCATAAAAAACTCTGGATACTTTCTGAGCATAGATTAACATGAACTCCAAACAGCCAGTGGCCCAATGGATAGAGCATTTGGTTGTCTTTTGCCTGAGTTTTTTTCTTCGCTTTTGAACAGAAGTACCCTCTCCAGACTAATGATCCTTTGTTGTACAGGTTTTAATGAAACTACTACTTCAGAGGTTTCAACATCTGAAAATAAGTGTTTTGCAAAGAGAAACAGTCCTTGTTTTGCAATCGACAGTGATTCTGAGTTGCACTATTGACTACAAGCAGGAATGGATTTTTTAATTTATTGCATTTCATAGCAGGTCAGTGATACAACTAAGTATCCAGAGATACAACAACTAAGTGGTTAACACTAAAGTTATGGGCCTGAACATCTTTGGCTTTGTGCAGACTCCACAGGTATCTCATATTTCACCTCAATGTCTTATGAGTTTCTGAATACTCTGCTCCTGATTATCTCAAAATGCATCCAGCTTTGTATCCAAAGCTTATCTCATTGCCAGGTTTACAGGAGGTCAACCCCAGGAAGCCCACTGCCTTGCTTTGTTTAACGGAACTTACTATGCAATACCAGATCATGTTGCCCTCAAAATGCTAAAGCATCATATGCTTTTTTCAAAGTGGGGATAGATAATGTTTCCTGGTGACTACCTAACATGAAATGCATGCATGATCCTGAAAGTTGATGTCTGGGTCTCTCACCCTATCTGTCACCAGACTCTGGCTTTAAACATTCACAGAAGGTGAGTGAATCTCAAAGAATATCTGCTATAGCAGAAAAGGCTAGACTCCATGCTCTGGACAGCCTGCCTGCTTCCTACAAAGCCTGATGGCTGTCCTGAGTGATGACCTATCTGTGTTTGAATTCCCTCAGGCAAAGGAGGAAACTGATCTATTCCTGTGCAAATGTGCCAGACCTCTCAAGGTGACACCTCAAGCCCTAATTCCTAGCCTCTCGCTGTCAGAATGTCCTGGCCCTGCAGAGCAGGCAAATTGCAGGGTTTTTAAATGGTTTCACCTGCACTGGTCAGTACAGCAAGATAATTGCAGGCTTTGGAAATCCAAGACAAGGGCTACACACCAAAAAGCATAGCCACTGCAATGCACTGCTGCAGCATTAATTGATCTTTCTGGATCTTGCCCCTCCTACCCACAGATTAAGAACAAAATCCCATACTCTGCTACTGTGGAACAGATGGCAAATGACTGCAATTGCTATTGCCAAAGATATCTAGCACTTTCTTGCTCAGAAATATTTTTTATTTCCCAAGTGTAGATGCTTGAGATTAGTCTCTCTTGCTGCCTTTCATAGTCTGTTCCATATTTTAGAAAAGGTCATATCTCACCAGTAAAGCCAGTGAGCCTTAGAGCAGGAGCTGCAGTGTGAGATTGCAATCTTGCAAGAGGGAAGCAAGGGAAAAGAAGAAAGAAGTTCACCCAAGTAGCTGTCACTACATTAAGATCAGGTGATATGAAATTGAACTTTGTGTCTCTGAAAAATTTCATCGATTTCTTTCTATTCCACAATAAGGAGATCACACTTCAAATGTCATTTTCCCCTGCTGTTTTTTCTCATTTTTCCCCTCTCAGCTACCAAATGCCAAACCATATAAGCTTTAGATAAAGGTATTTTCTTCTTCTGTTTCCAATATTCCAGGACTAACTCTTAAAGTATGGCATGAACAGCAAGAGGTTGGCAATTTAGTCTCCTTCACTGTCCTGGGTATACGTGGTCTCTTCGGTAGGTGAGCAGGTAGCAGTGCAGAAGTGTGTTACTCTAGGACCGTAGGACAGAATGACTTCTGGCTCTCACCTAGAGCTTACTGCATGTTTGGCCCACACCCTGCCCAGAAACACAGATAACGGTGATTTCATTGTCCTGAGCATAGTTCCTAATCCATTCCTTTCAGAGATGGAAGATCCACTAACAAGAGAAAAAGTTTGACACTCAATTTAACAGAACAGTTTGATTTTGCACTGAAAGGTATTTTGAGTGACCACAGAGTGACTCATGGCTGAAAGCAGTCCCTTACTGTCTCCCAAGTTGGACAGTTCAGGTGTGTTGTCCTCTAAGCTGCATAATGGACAGGAATTGAGTTTCTCCTAGAGGGACACATTCCCTCCCTGATTCAGCTCCAAAGTCCTTGCAAGCATAGTCGTGTTGCTGCTGTAGTACTAGAAGAGGTTGTTTTACAACACTGTCGATGAACTCAAACTCAGATAGAAACATAGGCTGTTTGACAGCATACATAGGTCCTATGAGCCATGATGTGATCTCAACTGTAAGAAGATATAATATGCACCAAATCTTAACCCAGAGGTGCCTAGGGTGTCTTAGCAATACTACCGTCTCAATCTATCCCCAGAGCAGAGGAAAAACCACCCAGGAGTAGCTAATTTTCCACTGTAAACTGAAAATACAGGCATCATGTAAACATGGCATTGGTGGCTCTCTATTACTAACAAAATTACTAGAATAATATATAATTAACTGTTCACAGTTCAGCTTTGTGAACATCTCAATAATAGAATGAGCAGTAGACGATCTGTCACTTCTGACAGAACTGTTTTGAAGCTGATACTACAATTTAGTGTTGCAAGACTGCTCTTCCCACTTCCTTTGGTGGACTTTCCATAAAATGGACAACAATCTAATAGTGAACAGCACTGACCCAGGTTTATTTCTCCATTGTCTCCTCAGAACCCACGTACAGCTGGTAAACTCAATTCCATCATGTTTCACCTTCTCTCCTGAGTTGGCTGCCAGTGGAAGAGGCTATAAGAGCCTTCTGCTCAGAAAGCTATTCTTCAAAGAATTTAAAAGAGGAGCAGTCTGAAGACTATCAAGAAGGATCACAGAGCCCTTAAAGTAGCAGTAAAGGACTCTGGAGGGCAGGCAGTTTTTTCATCAATCCTGCCAAAGGGAAAGGGTTTGAAAGGGCCAGTCAAATCTGGCAAATCAACAAATGTTTACAGGACTGGTGCTGTGGGAACAGGGAGGGTAGCACAGCTGTCTGATATTAAAGAATTTGAGCTATGTTCTTGAACACCACTTGCTCAATAACAAAAAACAGCAATGAGAACAAGATAAGTAAATACCAAAGGCAAAAATAGTAAAGACAACTAAAAATCTATAACCAATCCAAATGATGCATGAGGCGCATGGACAGTATATTGCTACCAATCGTATTAGATGATTAGGTGCGTGCACTTCGCGTGTAACTTAGAAAACTTATAAAAGACTTATGCTGCCGGACAATAAAGGTCTCCGGTTCACCATCCACGAGGGGCCTGTCTTTATTGCAACATGGTGCCACAGCCAGTGGTTCAGCAACTTAGATCACAGGACTTGCTTTGAGAAACTTGGTCTACTGGCAGCTGATGGGGTCCATCTGTTAGAGAAGAGGAAGAGCATCTTTGGTCGTAGGCTTGCCAAGCTGCAGAAGAGGGCTTTAAACTACAGTTTTCAGGACAGGGCAACCTCAATCCATGTGCTTCCTACCATTTTGATGCCAATGATAACAACAAATGCCCAGAGCCTGGAGAAGGGTCACAAGTCAGAAGGAGAGCAGTTTAAGAGCAGCATAAAAGAATTCCAGTCACTTCAGCCAGCAAGTTGGCTTCACTGGGGCACAACTTAAATACCTCTATGAAAATGCACATAGCATGGGGAATAAACAAGAGGAGTTAGAAAGGTGGCATGCCTGCAGGGCTATGATCTTACTGGTATCACAGAGATGTGGTGGGATTGTTCCTATGGCTGGAGTGTTGAAATGGAAGGATACAGACTCTTTAAAGAATGACAGGCAGGGGAGAAGAGGACAGGGTGTCACCCTCTCTGTCAACAACTGACTGGAATGCATGAAGATCCACCTGGGGATAGTTGAGCTGATTGAAAGCTTATCGGCTAGGATTAAAGAAAGGGCAGGGACAGGCGACATTACAGTGTGGGGTCTGCTATAGGCTACCCGGCGAGGAAGACTGAGTGGATGAGGCCCTCTATAGACAGATAGAAGCAGCCTCACAGTCACAAGCCCTTGTCGTCATAGGGGACATCAACCACCCCGATATTTGTTGGAGGGTCAACACAGCAGGGCATAAGCAATCCAGGAGGTTTCTAGAATGCATTGCTGATAACTTTCTTCTTGGAGTGATAAAGGAGACAACAAGGAGAGGTGCATCCCAACAAAGAGGAAGTGAGGCAAAAACTCCAGAAGGCCTACATGGCTTAACAAGGAGCTCCTCAATAAATGAAACACAAAAAGGAAGCCTACAGAGGGTAGAAGCAAGTACATGTAGCCTGGGCAGAATATGGAGAGATTATCCAAGCAGCAAGGGATAACTTTAGGAAAGCTAAAGCCCTGACAGAATTAAATCTGGTCAAGGATGTCAAGGGCAACAAGAAAACCTTCTATAGGTGTGTCTGGGATAAAAGGAAGACTACGGAAAATGTGGGCTCTCTCCGAAAGGAAACAGGAAACCTGGTTACCCAGGACATGGAGAAGGCTCAGGTACTCAATGACTTTTTTGCCTTTGCCTTCACTGGCAAGGGCTCCAGCTACACTGCCCAAGTTGCAGAAGGCAAAGATAGGGACTGGGAGAATAAAGAACCTCCCACTGCAGCAGAAGAGCAGGTTTGAGACCATCTAAGGAACCTGAAGGTGCCATGGGACCTGATGAGAAGCATCTATAGGTCCTGAGCAAACTAGCAGATGAAGTTGCTAAGACATTTTCCATCACATTTGAGAAGTGGTGGCAGTTCAGTGACGTTACCACTGACTGGAAAATGGGAAATATAGCCCCTATTTAACAAAAGGGAAAAATGGAAGACCCGGGGAACTACAGACCGGTCACTCACCACTGTGCCTGGCAATGTCATGGAGCAGATACTCCTGGAAAATATACTAATATACATGGAAAAATAAGGAGGTGATTTGTGACAGCCAACATGGCTTCACTAAGGGCAAATTATGCCTAGCAAATTTGGTACCCTTCTACGATGCATTTACACTGTTGGTGGATAAAGGAAGAGCAACTGACATAATCTACCTGGACTTGTGCAAAGCATTTGACACTGTGCCACATTACATACTTGTCTCTAAACTGGAGAGACACGGATTTGATGGGTGGACTACTCAGTGGATAAGAAATTGGCTGGATAGTAACATTCCAAGAGTTGTGGTCAATAGCTCAATGTACAACTGGAGATCACTGATGAGTGGCATTCCTTGCGAGTCAGTATTGGGACATAGACATGGACAGTGCACCTTCAGAAAGTTCACCAGTGATACCAAGCTGTGTGGTGCGGTTGACACACTAGAGGGAAGGGATGCCATCCAGACGGACCTTGACAGGCTGGAGAGGTAGGCCCATGAGAACTTCATGAAGCTGGCAAAGAAAAGACAGCAAAACTCATAGGTAGAGATAAAAACAGTTTAAGAGAACAACAGAGGAAAAAGAAAACAGAGATCAAAACTAACCAAACAAAAATAACAGAAAAGACTTCAGCATGTATTTTTACAGTACAGCAGCTCACAGTGGATCCCAATGCCTGGCTCCCCCTAGTAGCAGGAATCTCCCCTCACCACAATCCCTCCTTTTTATACTGAGCATGATGTCACATGGTATGGAATAGGCCTTTGGCCAATTTGGGTAAACTATCCCAGTTGTGTCGCCCAATCAGAGGAGCCACCTGCTCCAGTTTCTCTTCCAGCTCAGGTGAAAATTAATTCTATCATAGCCAGAACCAGGACAGTTTATAAAGATGATAATGAGATATTTTACTGGATATTGCTGCTTCTTTGCCTTATAAGTAAATTTCTTCTTCGGCAAGGTAAATGGCCTCATGAACAAGGAAGAAAATAGTAGACAGAAACTATTTAGACTTCTGTATGGCTTTTGGTACTGTCCCATATGACACTCTCATAAGCAAGATAAGAAAATAAGCTCTACGTATAAATACTGTCAGGCAGGTACAGAAGTCATTGAGAAATCATTTTGAGATTGTGTACCAGTCTTTCACTGTAAGGGTGGACAGACATCAGAAGGCTCTACGCTGGCCTTTATATATTTATTATTTTCATTGATAATAGGACGAGAGAGCATTAATTAGTTTATGAGAAGACATTAAACTGAGAGGAGTTGTAGATCATTCAGAGGATGTGTTCAGAGTTTTGAAGGACTGTGAAGGACTCTTACAAAAACATCTCAGTAAAACTAGAGTTGGATGGAGAAGGCAAGTACACAAAACCAAGGAAAAGATGACAGTTCAGCAGAAAAGTATCAAAAATGTGAACTATCTACAAAACAAGTATGTTGAAGATGTTACAGGAAAAATAGAAAGAAATTGTACAAAGAGATGAGGAGAGTGTCTTCATAAGATGCAGAATGTAACTTTGCTGGACTTCTATAGGCTGAAAGAGAAAAGTGACACCTAACAGTTTTCCAGAGAATTAATGGCAATGTAAAGGCTTAAGGATTAATTATTTTCCAAGCCCACTGAGGGAAGGAAAAGAGAAACACTCCCTATTCCTTACCCTTCTATAAGCATCTACTTATGGCTGCTGTTGGAGGAGAGATACTAGACTGATAATTCTGCTCTGAGCCTAGCCAGTCACTATTATATTATGATGGTCTTCTGGCCTTCTGAAGGAACATCATGTTGTTTTCCAGATGCAGGCAGTTTGCAAACCTTGGGCAAAAGCCCTTTGTTTTCATCCTCCCTGAGCACCAGGTACATAGCAGCACTGTATCAGGCAGGGCCATACACAGGTCTTGAGGAAACAAGAAAGGGAAACTCCTATCTGTATACAATTAAGAACTCACACATTCTTTTTGTCACTCTTCCAGCTATATTCCACTTGCTATAGCCTGAAACAGAGCAGAAGAAAGCAACCTAGAGAAAGAAAGATCTGAGCTTTGAAGCCTTTTTCTGGCTTAAATCCATGACTGAATACAAGAAGCACAGAGTTTGTACCAAAGTGATGTGTACTCAGTCCCATATTACATACACCTAGCAAGGGACAGAAGATAACTGTGAAATCATGCTAGGAAAAGAACATAAAAATCGATGTAAAAAGATCATATTAATCTAGCTGGTAAAAGTAAGGAGAAGCAAATCCCTATTGGTTAAGAAATTTGTCCATGAATATTAAAATTATCTTCTCTCCAAGATTTTTTAACTCACCTTTGAAATTAAGAAGAATAAGAAATGTTGCCAAATGAGAATTGCTACCTTTACTGACAGAGCTAATGTAACTCTTTTTAGATATACTGGAACAACCCTTTCCAAATGCCTTCCTCTGTAGTCCTAGGACAGCAACACATCCCTGAAGTGCCCTGGCATTTACTGTCAGACTGCCTCACATGTGCTAGCTTTTTGCCTTTTTTTTCTCAGGAAATAAGAGAGCCTCTGCTTCCTTGATTTTTCCTGTAAGCAAACAGTAGTAGCCTCAGACTATGAAATCAGCATAAAAATGAACACTGAGTTGTCTGAAATGTGTCTTGATTTCATCTAGGTATTTATGCAGACAAAGTGCATTTATCAAGAATGGACTGAAATATGGACTAAGCAAGACTAAAGGCAAATTGTAAGATCCTTTAGTAGCTGCTGAGGTTATTAGGCTTCCCTTTGTCTGGAAGGGAAAACATCTCACGGCAACCCTGCGTGCCACTGTCCTGGGACACATCTGGACATTTGCAGGGAATATCATCACTGCCTTACCTGTAACCCTACTTGTAAAGATATTGGAAAAGAGGAAAAAGAAAGAGGCAAGTCAGTCATAGATTTAGACTAAATCAAGGGGTTTATTTCCAGCACTACTCTCTGGGAAGTCCTGCATCACTTGTTGCAAAAGGCAGACATCCTCTCTCTCTTGATCTTTAAAGCCACTGAAAGAGCAACTCCTGCCCATGTTCTGCACTTTCATAACTCAACACTTCCCAACTCAACTCTAAGCAGATCCAAAAGCAATGTTTCTCTTTGTTTAACAACCTATAAGGAGCCTCTTATGCTGCTACCTCTTGTGGAGGTAGCACTGGTTAGTTCAGCATCCTAGATCTAGGGCTTCAGCCATTTCCTTCCCTGCAGCTCTGTCTTTAGGCTCTCTGTGGATGACTCCCTGCTCAGCACAGAAGATGATGTTTATCCCGGTGAGAACTGTTCAGTTCTCCCATGCATTGTACAGGGAGCTTGGGTGCTTGCTTAGCACTCTGGGTGTCATGATGGCATGTGGTAGTTTAGCCCAAGTCACCACACAGTTTCTCACTCACCGTCCTCCTCCATAGCAGGATGGGGGAGAGGAATTGGGAAGAAAGGAAAACTCGAGGGTTGAGATAAAGACAGTTTACTAGAATAGCAAAGGAAAACTACAATAATAACAAAATATAAGGATATTAATATATACAAAATGAACAATGCAAGATTTTTCACCACCCAATGTCCCGATGACTGATACAGGCCATCCCGAGCAGCAAGCAAACAAGCAAAAGTGAGCCAGCAAGGTAGAGGGAGTGATGCCAGCAAGTAAGAGAAAGAGACGAGATGAAAAAATGGATGCCCCTTCATGGGAAACCCCCACTTACATATTGAGCATGACATTTATGGCATGGAATACTCTCTTTTGACAGTTTGGGTCAATTATTCAGGCTGCCTCTCTCCCAGCTTCCTGCATCTGCCCATTAGCGAGACTTGGAAAGCAGGACAGTGTCCTTAGTCTCAACAACAACTCATATCATCAGGGTGTTTTATCAACATTCTACACATACGAAGTCCAAAACACACTGTCTATTGAGAGGACATGGTATCCATCCCTGCCGAAATGAGGACACGGTATCAAAATACTTAAGGAAGGCTATAATCCTTAGTCTCTGAAACTCAGATCCTTCACCTTCCAACAGGAATAACAATGCATCAGTCTCTGCCATCTCTAACACATCTATTGCTGATTGGGATGGCAGGTGTCTGTGCAGTGCTGAGTTCAGTGACTGGGTGCGGAGACCGGTAGCTAAATTCACTGGTAAGAAGTGGAAAGTAACATTATTGCAAGAACAGAATTATCTTCCTCATGCAATTGGAAAAGTGTATCCGATATCCTGACATTTTCTGAAGGTTAATAGCACCCAGCTCTCAAATTCTTGCTTCAGCCTATCCGACTTCCTACGTAGAAAGCAAGGTGGTTATGTTCTCTGCACTGACAAGAACAGAGTAGGTGAGTGATAAATGCTGTAGCATTGTATGCTACTCCTGATAATGTAATCTCCAAAGATTTTAATAACCAACGTCATTACAGAGAAGTTACCCTCTGTCTAGATAAGCACAACAGCTGTTTGCCCTGCTAACATTGAAGTACCATCATTTTCACATTAATTGAGAAAAAAATTAAGACCGTCTGGACTATTTTGGTCAGGCTAGTATAACAATTATGTTTGTTCAAGCTACTAACTTCTAATTTACTTCAGATTTTGTTGTTAAGGGTGACTGTCACTCAAATTTCACACACTGAAACAGAAATGCTGTCTTAACTTGTTAAAGGGTATGTAGAAAGGCATGTGACTTGTTTTCAAAGGTCAGGACTGGTTTGTACTGGAGAATGTGCTCCAGAAAGTCTACTCTAACAGAAGCAGAGTGGTGCAAAACAATCTGTACTCGCTCTGCATTTTTAAGCCATCCTTTCTGTCCTGTAGGAATCAAGGAAGGTACAGATTAGAGCAACCCAGTGGATGCACATAGCATGGAGAACAAACAGGAAGAGTCAGAGATGTCCGCACACCTGCAGGGCTATGATCTTGCTGGCATCACAGAGACATGGTGGGATGACTCCTATGACTGGAGCATTGGGATGGAGGGATATAAGCTCTTTAGGAAGGACAGGCAGGGGACAGGAGGAGAGGATGTCGCACTCTATGTCAGCAACCAGCTGGAGTGCATGGAGCTCCACCTGGGCATGGATGAGGAGCTGACAGAGAGCCTATGGATCAGGATTAAAGGGAAGGAAGGGACAGAGGGCATCACAGTAGGTGTTTGCTGCAGATTACCTGGCCAGGAGGACAGAGCGGATGAGGCCCTCTACAGGCAAATAGGAGCAGCCCCACAATCACAAGCCCTTGTCCTCATGGGGTTCTTCAATCACCCTGATATCTGTCGGACGGACAACACAGCAGGGCACAAGCAATCCAGGAGGTTCCTAGAATGTGTGGATGACAACTTCCTCCTGCAAGTGATCCAACGACGAGAGGTGCTATGCTTGACCTCATTGTCACCAACAGGGCCTGACAGGGAACGTGGAACTCAAGGGCAGCCTTGGCTGCGGTGACCACAAAATGGTGGAGTTCAAGATCCTTGGGGCAGCAAGGAGGTTGCACAGCAAGCTCTTTGCCCTGGACTTCAGGAGAGCAGACTTTGGCCTCTTCAGGGATCTGACGGGTAAAGTGCCATGGGATACAGCCCTGCAGGGAAGAAGGCCCCAGGAAAATTGGTTGATATTCAAGGAGCACCTCCTCCAAGCTCAGGAGTGATGCATCCCAATGAAAAGCAAGTCAGGCAAAAGCACCAGGAGGCCTGCATGGATGAATAAGGAACTCCTGAACCAATTGAAAATCAAGAAGGCGGCCTACAGAGGGCAGAGGGTAGAAGCAAGGACATGTAGCCTGGAAGGATTACAGAGAGGTTGTCCAAGTGGCCAGGGATCAGGTAAGGCATGCTAAGCCCTGACGGAATTGAATCTGGCCAAGAATGTCAAGGGCAACCAGAAAAGCTTCTATAGGTATGTCAGGGATAAAAGGAAGTCCAGGGAGAACGTAGGCCCTCTCTCAAAGGAAACAGGAGACCTGGTTACCTGGGACATGGAGAATGCTGAGGTACTCAAAGTCTTTGTTGCCTCAGTCTTCACTGGTAAGTACTCTAGCCATGTCACCCAAGTTGTGGAAGGCAAAAGCAGTGACTGTGAGAATGAAGAACTGCCCAATGTAGTCCATGGGACCCAATAAGATGCATCCGCGGGTCCTAAGTGAATGGGCAGATGAAGTTGCCAAGCTGCTGTCCATCATATTTGAGAAGTCATGGCAGTCTGGTGAGGTTCCCACTGACTGGAAGAAGTGTAACATAAACCCCATTTTTAAAAAGGGGAACAAAGAAGACCCAGGCAATTACAGGTTGGTCTGTCTCACCTCTGTGCCTGGCAAGGTCACAGAGCAGATTCTCCTGGAAACCATGCTAAGGCACATGGAGAACAAGGAGGTGATTGGTGACAGCCAACATGGCTTCACCAAGGGCAGATCGTGCCTGACCAACTTGGTGGCCTTTTATGACAGGGTTACAGCATCGGTGGACAAGGGACGAGCAACGGATGTCATCTGCCTGGATCTGTGCAAGGGCATTTGACACTGTCCCACAAAACATCCTTCTCTCTAAACTAGAGAGGCATGGGTTTGATGGATGGACCACTCCGTGGATAAGGAATTGGCTGGATGGTCACATTCAGAGAGTGGTGGTCAACGGCTCAGTGTCCAAGTGGAGACCGGTGACAAGTGGCATTCCTCAGGTGTTGGTATTGGGACTGGCCCAGTATAACGTCTTTGTTGGCAACATGGACAGTGGGATAGAGTGCACCCTCAGCAAGTTTGCCGATGACACCAAGCTGTGTTGTGCCATTGACATGCTGGAGGAAGGGATGGAATCCAGAGTGATCTTGACAGGCTGGAGAGGTGGGCCCGTGTCAACCTCATGAAGTTCAACCAGGCCAAGTGCAAGGTCCTGCACCTGGGTCATGGCAATCCCAGGCACAAATACAGGCTGGGCGGAGAATGGATGGAGAGCAGCCCTGAGGAGAAGGACTTGGGACCACTCGTGGATGAGAAGCTCAACATGAGATGGCAATGCGCCCTTGCGGCCCAGAAAGCCAACCTCATTTTGAGCTGCATCAATAGAAGCATTGCAAGCAGGTCGAGGGAGGTGATTCTCCCCCTCTACTCTGCCCTGGTGAGACCCCACCTGGAGTGCTGTGTCCAGCTCTGGAGCCCCCCAACATAAGAAGGACATGGACCTGTTTGAGGGAGTCCAGAGGAGAGCCATGAAGATGATGAGAGAGCTCCTCTCTGTGAGGGTAGGCTGAGAGAGCTGGGGCTCTTCAGCCTGGAGAAGAGGAGGCTCTGGGGAGACCTGATACTGGTCTTCCAGTACCTCAAGGGAGCCTACAAGAAAGATGGGGAGAGGCTGTTCAGCAGGGCTTGTTGCGATAAGATGAAGGGTAATGGTTTTAAAATGGAGGTAGATTCAGACTGGATATAAGGAGAAATTTTTTTACAATGAGGGTGGTAGAACACTGGAACAGGTTGCCCAGAGAGGTGGTAAATGCCCCATCCCTGGAAACATTCAAGGCCAGGTTGGATGAGGCTCTGAGCAACCTGATCCAGTTGGAGATGTTCCAGGTCCTTGCGGCGGGATTGGACTAGAGGGCCTTTAAAGGTTCCTTCCAATCCTAATTATTCTATAATTCTTTGATTCTATGACTTGACAGGGAAAAGCTTAACCAACCCAGAAGTGGGGCTTAAGGACTATCTCAGTGGACAGGTTGAGGGGTATCTCTTCTTTTTCAAGGAAGGAGATAGAAAGATTGTCTTCATGCTCTGTTTTTTGATATTAACAATAAGGGGCAACTGCCCTCTACTCCTCTTAGGTCCTACTTTATGCTCTCATCTTGCATTAACTGTCTCCTGACACATCCCTTTCCCAGTCTCTGCTTCTCTCCAATATTTTTTTCACACTCCTTTCCCATGCCAAGTTTCCTCCTCCAACACCAATGTTTGGCTTGTCTAATTTAATGATATCCCTGCTCTTCTCAAAGTATTTAATCTCCTCCTCCCATATATGCACAGACTTCTAATCAGAAAGTAAACTCTCTACCATCAGCTCCATGGCCTGTCTTATTGTAAAGACTTTTCCACCATGTCACTTCACATCCATCTTATCTCCCATAACCTCCACTCATCTCAGAAAGAAATACTTCTTTTTTCTCATGTGAAGTTTCCCACTACCTTTGTCAAGGATTGGTCAAAAGTGCTTGGGGGAAGGGAGGTCATTGTTATTTTTCTCCCACACAGTTTTTTTCTCAAACAAAATAAGGATTTTCTTTACAGCTTTTATTTATCTATGGACAATATGGAAGTTCTGGACAAAAACTGAAATGTCAAAATACTTATCTTGATTAATGAACTGTTTTAATTTGCAGTGCTGCTGTGCCTCTTCAGAGTTACAGTTGAAGGGCATGATGCTATCATTCTTACTCTGTGTGACTGAACAATAAAATGTATTATTCTTTTTCCATGGCACAACAAACTTTTATGGAAGGGTCAACTTTTCTAAATGCTGTGCTGTTCACCCATTAGCTCTTACAGCTGTAGCCTCATTAGGACATCCCGTGGAAGACCACCAGAACAAAAAAGAATTGCATAAGAACATGGTATTTCACATCTCTGACATGTATGATGGCATATCTTCCTACTGTGGAAACCAAAACATGGTTAGGAGGTCAGTTAGTTAAGCAGAACACGTCTAATTACTTAATATACCATGGTTTGGAATAAGTATTCCGCTAAAGCATCACGTCTCTCTCCATCCAGCGTATGCCTTCACACAACAAATTTCTGAGAGAACATTCAACAGCGAAGAAGTGTGGGTTTAATTTTAATAAGCACAGGAGATCAATTAATGTATTCAACATTCAAATATGACAGCAATGACCCTGATTCAGAATGCTTGTTTTTTCTGGAGTTGGCATATGGTTATCTCTAACAGCAAGAATAATGATTGCAATAAATTGGCTCCTAATGACATGTAATGAAATCTGATTTGTGTTAATTTGGGCAGTACTTAGCAATTTCTTGTTAATATTTTAATCATCTTTGCAAGATACTATACATGAATTCAGCTTCATGTTTGGGTTTTTAGCAATGATAAGAAAACAGCCTGGCATATAAATTCAGCTTTTGTTTCAAATACAGAAGTGCAGGAAAGATAGACCTCAAAGATACTTTCTCTCATATGCTAATTAATACATACAATACTTTAATTTTAATTCCTAATTCTACTTGTTATAATAAAAAGCCATTGCTTTTTCTGTAACAGCGCATTGAAAGACATTGAAGGACTAAAATTTTGGCCCCAGTGCAACCTCTGGCCTGCAAAAGCCTTAAACAAAGCACCTAGTGAGTCAACAGAAGGACCCCCACTGACTTTACTAGGGTTAAAAAGAAGCTCCTAATGTGTGAAAAACACATCTCAATTTTGGAAATAGCTATCTGCAAGGCCACACCCGGAATCCATGTGAAGATCTTACATTGAGTTTTCAGGCTTCTGAAAGGCTTCTCCCTACATTAGAAAGAACTTGAACTGCTTTGACAGAAATGTGTGAACTTGCACCCACATTCACTGGGTAGGCAGGACACCATGAGTGGGCTCTCAGCACCCCAGTATCCCATTAATATATTCATTTGCTTTTAGACAGGGTCAGTCACACTTATTGCAGTATCAGATAGAAATTGACTTCAAACTACCTGGGGCAGGATTAACATTGTTTGATATTTCTGCAGCATCTTGTACACAAGAGAGGTCTTAAAAGAAAACCAGCGCTCCTCATAGACACATAATGAATGATCTTAATGCCATGACTGCAGAATACCTACTTCTCAGACAACTTGTAAGAAGAATGGGAGAGAATAAACTAGTAACTTTTACTATTTTCTGTACCTGATTCAATTTTATTTACTACTGAATTTATGTACTGGGTTCTTCTGGATGCTCTGTACAAGCATAACACCTATAAACATACTTAATTTAACAATTAATGGGACTTTTCACATGCTTAAAATTAAATATGACTTTATGTACACTGCCAAGCAGATATAAAATTACATGCTTCAGTGCTTTCCTGGGTTGGTGCATTAGTCAGAGATCTACTGCCCAGGAGTAAGTTTTTCTTGATTGAAATCTAATTCTCAATGTTATCAAGACTTTGTGTAATTAAATCAGAAAATTATGTTGGACTTATAATAGAAGCTAAAATGCAGCTGAAAATTAAAAGGGTTCTTGCATCACTATGACAGAACTAACCTATTAAAAAGCACCTTTTGGAATTCTAATTGTTTGGTCTGCCCTCTTCTGCTGCTTCTCCTTCCATATAATCAGCTTTCTGAGGATTCCCATGAAGATAACTCATAGCAGGGGAATCTCTACACATTATATGAATATCCAATCTTACTTCAAGGTAGCAAGTCTCATGTACATCACTCTTGCATCAAGCAATATCTTTTGTGCTGGTGTGAATTCTGCCTTTCAGAAAAGCATCTCTGAAGATGATCAAGACAAAATTTCCTTCAGGAGTTTGTTCGTCTTCCTCTTCAATCATCCTTGCTGTCATAAACATGAATTTTTATTTATCAGCTAAACTTTGTCTGTTTTTTTTCTGTACTGAGATTCTTGCTACATCTTTCCCAAAAAGGTGGAGAGTTCTTCCATTTCTAATATTTAGTATCAACCCTACATTGAAAATGCAGTAGAGACATCCTAAAATTTTTGCATTTTTTTCAACAGTTTCAGTGTTCGTACTTTCATTTAGAATAATGGAAGAGCCATCCTTTTAAAAATGACCGTTAAGAGTTCTGTAAATAAGATTTATATTTTTATTTTTTTATACGTGATGATGAGATTGGTCAGCCACCCTTGATAATCTTTCTAGCTCCGTAGGGGAAAAACTCACCTAAAAATATTCCTGCTTGTATAACAAATTCAGATATTTCCGCCTTTCTTGTTTCTAGGGAATGTCAACTTAACTTTCAAGCCTCATAGGAAACCAGGAATCACGTAGACGGGAGTAACTATGATCCGAGAAGAGGAATTTAATATTGCAGAAGTGCAAGATATATGAATGTGACAATGACTGAGGAGAAAACATTTAACTTCTCTTTCAGTTTATTCTAGCTGTTGAAAACCAACCATGCTGGCACTTTATGTAATTCACTCCAGGCAAAATCAGCTAATGGTAATACAATGAATTTGACTCTCAGATACAGGTGCTATCAGTGCAAATCATCCAGATAAAGTATTTGGGTTTGCACCAAATACCCTCTGTACGCTCCAGACTTATCCTCCCCCAAAAATCTACCCGCAAAAAAGCTGCCCATAAGTTCCTGAACCTACCAGTAATGAACCTGAACCTAACCTCACATTTTTTTCCAGAAATAACAACATCAGTGAGAGATCAGAGGCAAAACTTTTATCCATACCCATATAAAATGAACTCATGAAGTTCAACAAGGCCAAGTGCAAGTTCCTGCACCTGGGTCAGGGCAATCCCAGGCACAAATACAGGCTGGGCGGAGAATGGATCGAGAGCAGTACAGAGGAGAAGGACTTTGGAGTGCTGGTGGACGAGAAGCTCAACATGAGCTGACAATGTGCACTTGTAGCCCAGAAAGCCAACTGCATCCTGGGCTGCATCAAAAGAAGCACAGCCAGCAGGTTGAGGCAGGTGATTCTGCCCCTCTACTCTGCCCTGGTGAGACCCCATCTGGAGTACTGTGTCCGGCTCTGGAGTTCCCAACATATAAGGACATGGACCAGCTGGAGAGAACGCAAAGAAGTGCCATGAAGATGATCAGAGGGCTGGAGCACCTCTTCTATGAGGACAGGCTGAGAGAGTTGGGGCTGCTCAGCCTGGAGAAGAGAAGGCTCCAGGGAGACCTTATAGCAGCCTTCCATTACCTAAAGGGGGCTTATAGGAAAGATGGAAAAACTCTTCAGCAGGGCCTGTTGTGATAGGACGAGGGGTAATGGTTTTAAAATAGAGGGAGGTAGATTCAGACTGGATGTAAGAAAAAAATTTTTTACAATGAGGGTGATGGTACACTGGAACAGGTTGCTGAGAGAGCTGGTAGATGCCCCATCCCTGGAAACATTCAAGGCCAGGTTGGATGGGGCTCTGAGCCACCTGGTCTAGTCGGAGATGTCCCTGCTCCTTGCAGGGTGGTTGGACTAGATAACCTTCAAAGGTCCCTTCCAACCCAAACTATTCTATGATTCTATGAAAATTCAGACAAATAGCTGTCAACTATGAAAATAATACAGAGGGGGAAGGTATTGGCTAATAATAGTTTTATTTCAAATTAAAAGTGCCTTCAGGGAAGGGCAAACTTGAGCTAAAGGGGAAAAGAAGAGCTTTCCATTGAAAAACTACAAAAAGTTTTGTCAGAATAAACTATTCAACCAGCCCTTCTTATTCCATGCTTATTTTTTCCCCATTGCATGGTTTGACCTTGGACATCTTGAATTAGCTCTCGACATGCTGCAGCATATTCCTCACTGAGGAGATAGGCACAACAATAATTTTCCCAGTAGGACAGTGAGAATTAATATTGTAACCTGCACTGCAATCCACAGAGGAAAGACAAAGGTATAAGATACAGGGAAGTTGTAAGTGCAGACTTTGTCTTGTTGTTATAATAATCTCTAATCCATTACATTATCTAATAGAGATATTAGTAGCCTGATTTGAACACCCTTTAAGTACAATTATGTTTACTCCTTGACTTCATTCTGCTTTGGATAAGCTATTAAGGCAGACATAACAGTAAGAAAACTCAACAATTTTAACTTTTTCCCAGGACATCTGTTTATTTTTCTGTTATGACACTGGTATTCAGATAGCCTTATTGCTATTTCCGTTAATGTATTCATGATAGACATTATGGAAAAAAGGACCTTTCTTATTCACAAAGTACAGCTACATCACAATTATTTTGGTAATAAAAAAATCACAACCACAAAAACAATGAATTGAAGGGACTTATTCCAGAATAACAAATGAGACAAATTACCACAACAAATGACAAAAATCTGGCAGGAACCCTGCTAAGTATTTTGACAATTTTAAGTACATATAATGTAATTCTAGATCTCCTGATAACACTTCACTTAGTTTATACTAAGAGATATGGTGCCTAGTTTAGTACATTTAAAACTACTTACAAAGAAGAGTGCATATTTCACTTCAATGTACTCTTAAGGTAGGAATAAAGGTAGTTTTAATTTCAATGTCCAATATACCCTTAAGAAATAATGAGATAAGCAAAGAGGTAATAATGGGGTAGAACACAAGATAGACTTAGAATAGTGAAACAGTGGATAATTGAATACACCAACAGTCCCACATCCCTTTTAAAATATCTTCAGCCTTTTCTTGTACCTTAGAGCCCTTCCTCAAGCCAAGGCTAGTTCCAGCTCCAAAGCTGTAAAGATGTGACCTCACTGTCTGATGTATGCATGCAACAACACTATTAGCATTAATAGGAAGAAGGTGGCCAAAAACATATTAAGTTAAACTTGCACCTAAAGTTCTACTTACATTTTTTTATGCCACTATGCTTCTGTGCACTGCAGTATAGAATTCAAGGGTGCTAGATAAAAGCTTACCATCCTTAATGATATATAGTACTTTAGGCACGTAACTTCAGTGCTGTGGATGTATTGACTATAAATCAAATATTTGTATGTCATTCCTTTTTAACAACTTATATCTGGACAGATATAGGAAAAATAGATCTATTTTACCTGAGAAAATCTCAGGCAAAAAACTTACTACAGTGCATCTTTTAGCAGCAGTGTCATAGCCATGCTTTATAAGATGGGACACCAAAATACTTTCTACTTCTTACTCAAAGGAAAAGATTTATGACTAAAACAAGAAGAGATACACCAGAGGCTAAATAGAGACATCTGAGTTATAGCAAGCAAGGAACAGATGGAAATGACATTAGGAGATGTATCAATGTCAAGTCACTGCTATTATAGGATTGAACAAGTCCAGCAGGCCAATTTGTAACTGTCAGTAGAAGCACTCTTATACCTTAGCTAAGGGAAGAGACAGAACATGACAGACACAGCATGCATTATTAATATACTGTTTACTTTCTCTGAAACAGATCTAATGTCTGTGGCACCCCAGACAACAAAAAGTAACGGCAATATAGCTGTCATTTTTTGTTGCAGATCTTTACCTTACCTATTAAATCAAAGTATGTCTTTGTTCAGTCCTTTATGAAGGCATAGAAGAGCTACACTTCTAGAGATCTTTTACTTGTTCTCAGCACTCCAGTAATACGTTTACCTAGTCTCTGATTCAGAAAGGGCTCACTAGCAAAGGTAGATAATAGCTGGCTGAAAATACAAAATAGACAGATCTTCCATGCTGAGCTTCTTTAAAGCTTCCTGAAGGTCTTTCCAACCTTAAAAACCTTTGAAAAAGATGAAGCTTTATGTGCCCTGAGCCAGCCCAGATCATCCACAAGAATTTACAAGGGGTTACTTGGCCTGGAAAAGACCTATGCTTACATAAATCCTGCTACTTGTTCCAAAAAACAACTAGGCCCATGCCATTATGGCCATTAAAATATAACTATAATTGCTGTCCAGAGATGTAGAGAATTACTACCCTGGAGATGTGGTTGTTTAAACTGTCTTGTTGGGCAGCAAGGCTTAACACTTTCTCCTTTCAAGTTCAGAAGTTTCTGCTTACATTTATACTGTTTGTAATGCTCAGACCCAGTGTTGTTCTTCCTTTTTGCTTCTTAAGTCTAGCTAGGTTTTGATAAACACAGCAACAGAGGTTGAAAGGAGCCCAAGTCATTTCCATGAGTGAATTGACTGTTTTTACAAAGGCCTCCCTACAAAGGCAATGAAAATAGCCTGCTGAATACTGTTTTCACAAAACCACTCTGAAAGCTTTCAGACCTCTTTCAGACATCTCCTGTTTACAGGTTGATGAAAGCCATGCCACTGATTTTCAAGTAAAGGCCATTCTGGTTTCCCTAGACCTTTTGAAAGGAAGAAAAGATACATAAAAACATAAATGCTGAAATCTGTACACAGCCTACAAATAGGAAAAGCTGCCTATAGACTTCAATACAATTGCAGGGTCAAGTTTTGACTCTCAAAGGAGGAAAAATCAGCAGAAAAATAAAGAGGAGAGACGAAAAGAGGTAGAAAAGAAAAGAAGTAGAAGGGAGGGTAACTCAGGAAAAATTACAAGAGAAAGGTGATTATATCATGTATGTGTATATGTACACATATATACACATATACATATATAATATAATGGTTTCCACTTGGTTTTTTGCTTTTTTTTTGTTGTTGTTTTTTGGTTTTTTTTTGTTTTTTTTTTAACTCAGAGGCATGTATGGCTACAACCAGCTTTTTTTTTCCCAAAGACATCTTATTCTCATGATGAATTTACACCACCATTCACTACTACTCAGGTTAAGGTTTGGCTATGACTCCATTCCTCTACTCATCTCAATAGTAATGTTTTTCCCCTTGGAAATACCCTAAAAGTCCCTCAAGTTCACAAAGCATTTAAAGAACTGCACTCAGAAACCAAATACAAGAATAATCAACTTTTGCATTTTGAGTCCTTTGACTCTGCAGGACTGGTGCAGCTTTACCAGGGCTCTGCTTCTTCAGGACTGAGCAGAGGTCCTCATCTGAGGTTCTACAGTTGGTTCCTTGGTATTTCACAAAGTTACTCACATTCTCACCTTCCTTACCCTCAATCACTCTCACCCTGGTTGGATGTCTTTCAGTCATTTCTCCATCTCTGCAAGGCTTTTCCACCTTCACCTGTAGCCTTTTTCTTTTGAATCTTTCCAGCTGCTATGTAACATAAATTTAACTTCAGTCTTCAGGACAGGCTAATTTAGTGGCCACATGTACAGATTTTAAGTGACTCATGACAGGAAGACTTGGTAGCCTAATTTCAAAGTTAATTAGGCCCTCAGATTCCCCTGATTTCAGTGAGAATTAGATACACAGACAACAATGGGATTTAGTACAATTGTCAAAATCCTATCCTTGCTTCACCATTTCCATAATCCTAAACAGCCATTTGCTGTCAACATGAGGGCAGACCCTGATTACACAGCTAGTGACATCAAAGCTATGTGAATCATTTTCTTCAAACAAACTCTGCACCTGGAACACCAAGTACAACTGATGCATGAAGGCCCTTAGTGTGTGAATGAGGAGCTGCTAGGTGCTCATCCCCTGCTGAAAACATGCCCCTTTGCAGGCTGTTTAGATAGCTTCATCTTCCAAAACACCACCAGATATGCGGCACTTCAACCCCGGCTCTCCACAGCATCCACTCCAGGAGATTTGTTTTTCTGAGTTTTGTGGTGTCAGCTGAGAATCAGACCTGAGAAAAAAGGCTAAGGGCTGTATAGTTTGGCATACTTTGGGTTACTGCTCTGTACTGATTGAAACTTGGAGCCTGGTTGGGTATGGTTAGTAAAGCAGACCCATTATTCTATTTATGCAAGTATTTTCAACTTAACAGACAAGCAGCAGAGGCACAAAAGAAGCCCAGTGTGGTTTTAGACACTTCACAAAAGAAGCACATCCTGAAATATTTATCTCTTCTGGTGAAAGCAATGACCACTTTTATCAACCTAAACTAAGCCAACAGGTCACTTTTCCACCCTGAACTTGTGGCCTTAATTGATAGTTAACAAAACACATCCAATCCTTCTGTTCTTCAGTCTTCCTTTCATGAGCTGCATAAAGGAGGGTTGTGTTTGCATTGACCTCTGGTGACATTGCTTTCTGAATATGAATGATGACACTGTCACAGGTCCTAAGTTAAAGAGACCAATGCTGTCATCATAGCACTGTGAGAGACATGGTGTGATTACCACTACTTGTTCCCAGTGGCATCGAATCCACAGCAAGAAGATCTGTCTCTGCCCTGACTCTTAGTGCATTGTCTGAATAATAAGTGAGGTTTAAAACTTTGCTGCTCAAGCACGGCTAAGAACAAACATACTGTGCAGCTACCTTTGAAGCACACTAGTATCCACCAGTAATATTTCTGTAAGACTCAAACCCCAAGCTAACAGGGATGCCAGGGAATGCTGTGCACCTTCTCTTTTGTTCTTTTTTTTTGGGTCAGGATGCTCTGCTGACTCAAGAGGATAAAAAGACAATCTGAGAAAAAACACTGAAATACATGCAAATATAGATACTTCTGGTGGGAACACTGTCTCTGACTCATGGTCGCTTATATGTGAGCTAGTTACAAGCAGAGCAAGGTCTAAAGTGTGATTTCTTTGACAAGCTTCTCTTGTAAGAAGTGGGGAATCACCTTCTCAGCTCCACTGGCTATATTGGTTAACACCTCACTGACTGAAGGAGCTGAAGGGAACTAATTCAGATGCAAACACTGAATTTCTGCACACTCATGCACAGTTAAAAGAATCTGCCCTTCATGCAATGTACTTGTGACATTCTTTAATATTTACCTTATAAAAAGGCAATTATTATCAAAAAAGCCTCATCAGCATTTCTACATTTAATTTACAAGAAAATAATACTGTTATAAACTCACTTCAAATGAAGATAGGAAATCTATGTTAAAGTATCTAACAAACTAACTTGACTCGCAAAAGCACTAGTAATTCCCACCCACACTGGTGGAAGAGGGAAGCTCTCTACTTCCTGTCCACAGTCTCATCATTTTCTCAATTTGGAGCTCTATGAAACAGATTTCCAGGGGAAGAAAGGACAGAAAGGAGTGTCAAAGTAGGACCTAAAAGAGCTGAGGTGCTTTGCCTCTCCATCCTCTTCAATCCTTGGCTTAATTAAGAGTGGTCTGAAGGCTGCTTTACATTATAAATACAGGCAATATCTCCTGCCTTTCCTGCAGCTTAGTTTTTCTTGAGAATATTACTGATATGCACATATGCAAACCAGGCTACAATTGAGTGTGCACATATTCAACTCAGGTTTCCTCATCGTCAGAGAGAATTGGAAGATACCTTGTGGACACAGCTTGGCCTTTGCTCATAAGAAAACCAACGGGGTGGAAGATTCTTAGAAACACTGATTTCCTTTTTCTTTCTTATTTCTATGTCACAAATAGCTTGCCAAAGTATTTAATACCAAACAAAAGCCAGATTCAACACTCACATAACCTGATCCCCAAGGAATCTATTTTCTAACAGATAAACATGCCATGCAGAGCAGAGGTAGCCTGCATATCTAAATAATGTAATAGACCTTATTTGCCGTGAGCTATTTTCATATATCCTTGCAGCATGCCCAAGCATGACAATTAGCTACTGAGACTTGAAGAAAGCAAGTAATACCACAGAATCTGTCTTTTTTCATCCTTTCCCAGTCCAATGCAATGGAGATTTCTTCTTTTAAAAAAGAAAATAATCTCCCTTATAGATAAAGATGAATTAAATACAGATCTCTTGGTCTCCTGCTACTCTTTCAATTCTCAGTCTCTTCTTTTTCCATTCTTTTTTTTTCCATGACAAATATGATTTTAATAACTACAGTGTTCAGTACATAACTTTGCTTCTTATTCCATCACAGCTGGTGCAAGCAAATCGTGTTAATTTATCACTGTTCATCCTCCTGATGCTTATGGACCCAGTGGGAGTTCTTACACTCTGGTCAGTCTAGAGTCAACATCCAAGACTTGGGGATGAATGATTACAGTGGTAGACGGAGCTAAGAATAAGTCAAGGTTGAACGACT
>JAAGAY010142471.1:0-62992 GCA_011801015.1 Ardeotis arabs
AAAAAAAAAAAAAAAAAAAAAAAAAGAATGCCCAACTCCCCCCACAACCTAACTATTTAAAGCCCTTTCATGCTAGATGTGAGGCGCTTGCTAAATAACTGTATTGTAGCAATAATTTTTCCTTCTTAGATTAATTTTTTTATTCCTAAGTTTTTAATTCTTCTTTTTTCTTTTGTCTGACTCTACTTGTCTGCACGTTCTTTTTACTTCTGCTCAACAACAGACATTAAAGACCACATTGAAGAATAGAGGTTTGCTGTAAGTTAATTTGATGTTGCTGTGCATTTTTTAAAAAAATTGAGATAAAATTCCATTTAAAAAGTATTTAAGCAGAGGCATGTTGAGTATTTATTGCTCTACAAAGTAGAAACTAATGCTAATATAGCAAATCAACTAAGTAACTATGAATCCTTGCCATGTCAAACACTTACCAGGTAGAACTTCTTAATTTATTTGTTTAAAACATAAAAATGAGAGCACAGAAGCAGCTTAGAACAAGTAGATGGCTTGTCTAGACATTTGGATGCCATGTACAGTTTGCATATACTGTTTGCTATGACTTCTACAGGGCAATTCTACCTCTCTGCGCATCAACTTTTGCATAATTCTGAAGCTTATAGAACACACTTCTGACTATAGAAGGGCCTTGCCCAGCTGGCTGTCTTCCATATCAGCCTAAAGAAACCAGGTTAGCAAAAATAATCCACAGAAATAACAGATTTGTAATATTTTTTTTTCCCAAGAATTGCCTATGATACATACATTACACATAAAGCTTCAGGTTCTGCCCATTCACTAATTACAGAGAAGATGGTGAGTCAGAAAAACCAAATGACCTCTTTCAGATCAGAAGAAAAGTCTTAGCACAGGGACTAGAGTTCAGGAATTGCCAGAATCCCAAATCTGTGTTAAGGGGAAAAAAGGTCCCTCTCTCCCAGCCAGCACTCAGTTTAGTAAAGAAACACATTTTCTTTTCCTGAAAGAACTATTCAGCTGGAGCTGTAAGATTAACAATTTCCTACAGTATAAAGGTTTTCTACAACTTTGTAGAGAATTACCAGTGGATGAAAGGAAGAAAAGTACTTCACAAGGAACCCCACAGCATCCCACAACAGCACTGGCCCAGTTGCCTAACTAGATGTTTCAAACGAAGTAGTTTCCTTTTAGCAATTCCCGTAAATGGGAACACTGCCCATTTTCTGTTCAGTGATTAAAGTTCACAGCACAAGCTCCGGTTGCTAAATAAACAGAGGAGCTTCATAAATCTAAGATGGTCTGATGAGGAAGCTATAAAAAAGGCAAACACATTTATCCAATAAAATAAACAAGATGTGGTGATTTTCAGTAGGTGGAAAGCTGGAATTCTAATTCTTGTAGCATATGGCATCAGGGTTCTGACATGTCAAAGACACGATCTAAGATAAAAGTTTCTCAGTACCTTCTTTCCTTTACCAGTTAATTTATTGACAGCACACTTAAAAAGCCTTCCCTTGCTGTCCTGGGATAATGGGTAGCATGATAATGCCCATCAGAGGATACTGTAGACAAAAAGAGGCAGTTAGCCTTGAGCAGTCAAAGTGAGGTCAGCCAGCATTTGTTATTGAACTCATCATATCTGACCAGAAGGCCTGAACTAAATAGACTTCATAAAGTAGTTTCTGGAAAGAAAGGATGATTAAAAAATCCTGCTGTGGCTGGAGATTGTGGGTGAACATGAATAAATTATTGACTTTGTGTCAACAATTTTATTTCACATTCTTGGATTCAATAAAGATAAATTTCAAACAAAACCTAGGTCAAAATAGATAGTGAATGGGAGCAAATAAAAATTATTGCTCTGCTCCCTAGAGGAGATTAAATAAAACTAATTTTTCACATGCACTCCACAGCCTGTCTTTGAGGCCAAGCTTGTCTTAGAGGAAGATCTTCAGAAATCTTCATCACTCAGAAGTATCTTATCAACTAATTAGTTCAGTGAGCCTTATTTTGTTGAATTCCCACAAGCTCCATCTCAGGATCCTTTGCAATTTGACATATTGACATTGTTTGCTCTACCTTTCATCCCCAAAATTGCCACTAGGTTATAACACTTAGAAAAAAATAATATTGTCACAAATAGACCAACCCAAATGTTTGTACTATATAATGTAAATTGACTAGAACGTTATATTTGAAAATGACCTCCCTCAAACATCACCTACTTTATAAGAAATGCTCAAATTCTGAGATTCTCAGTCCTACACAGACAATAAGCAGAATCACACAGCTACTCACCTTTTACAGTCTATTTTTGCAAACAGAAATCCCACACATTTTTCTCCTATCAAAGTTTATACCAGCTTTTATACAGAAAAATGTCACAAAATGTTTTCAGAGACCACTTGTGGCCATGACCTTACGGTTAGGAGAGATTGCCATAGAACTTTGAAAAACTGACAGCAAAGGAGGAGATTTAGGACTTGAGGAGGGTACTAGACTGGAAAGGAACTGATTCTGAAACCTGTCCATAGATCAGAGTACAGCACCACTTGGCTGACAGTATTCCTGAGCTAGAGATATTGTCTAGGCACAAGAAAGTACTGCATTGTCCTTGTCAGTTCATTGGCTTCCACCACGTTACTGTTACAGGGTTGTTTTGGTGATATGGACATCAGCCCAGCAGCTTCAGTGAAGGATGTCATTAAGCAGCGGTGGGTCTGTAACAAGCCCTCATTAACAAGCAGCTATAGCCTTTCCCCGTAGCCCCATACTGTCTCTCAGAATTTGAATACTGCTTTAAGATAGCAGTGAGCATCTTTTAAAGATAACGGGAGTGAAATTTTTCTAAAGTCTAATAAAATACATCTTCAATTGTATCATTTTGGCATTCCAAATTCCTTAATGCTAGTAACAGATCTTTTTATGTGCTATAACTGTCTATAGCATTGTGACAAGGAAGTTTTATCACTGGGAGAAGACACATTCAACTTACGTAGTCATTTCAAGTTTATGTGAACTTTAAGTTAAGTATCAGAACTTTATAAATGTATTACATGTCCATATACAAGGTTCTGGATTTCTTTTAACTCTCCTTTTTAGATCTCTTTCTTAATTTTATAATGACTTGAACCAAATGAAGAAATAAAATAAAAGTAAAAAGTATTCTGAGAACACATTTGCTTAGACTTTACTGGGTTCATTTTGTAAGTTATGGATTAGTGTATTTCGGAAAATCTAACTTTTTTTTTTTAATACTACCTTGAACAAAATGCTGTTGCTACAATTCTGCCTGGCACCAGTTGGAACAAACAGGTAACTCCAAGTCACTTAATGACTGCTGATCATTAACATCAGTTTCTAAGAACTCCCATTAACTTACCGAGTTTCTGGAAGCCACAGCCTAGATCAGTTTTTTTTCCTACAGTTATCTCCTTACATGACCATGTAGCTCTTGAGGTCACGTGGTAGAAACCGGCTTCTCTGCATGTTTAGTGGTGTTTTAACAATTTAGACAGTTAGGATGGAATCTAATGCCACGAGGCGTGATTCTGCAGGTCTCTGAGCCAAAATCATAGGTTCTCATTTATTTGCCCTTTATCTTTAGTTGTTAGTTTCTGCTGCTGTCTGCTAAACCATTGCATCTTTTCTGTGAAGCAGCTTTAAATGCCTTGGCAGGTAATAGATCTTGAAGAAAGCTCTGATGAAGCAATACACAAACTGGTGGTAGCATTAGTAATGTATTTACGAGTTTTCTTCCACAGAGACCAAGGATCCTCACTGCAGCGATACACACTGATTGACAAGAAATGCTAGCTCGCTGCTCTTTGACTTTCAAGAGCTGCTGCCAGTACCAGCTGAGCATAAAAAATTAGACATTTTTCTTTTGCATTTATGCAGTTCGGCATGTCACATATTTCTTCACCACACAATCAGCATGCTCACCTTAAGATGAATTCACATTTCAATTACTTTTTCACAATTTCGGTATCACTGGTTTCAAGCAGTTGCATGGTAACATAACAAACCCAAGTGTACTGCTGGTTTAGGCCATTCTCTCCGCTCACTGGAAGTCTGAAGAATGTCTCAGCTTGTACAAACAGAAGGTACTGTTTGCACCTTCAGTAAACCCACTGTTAATTCAGGTATCTGTAGTTAAGCTAGGTAGAAAAATTCCATAGTACCTGAAGTACGTACAAAAGTTACATGGACAACAGAGCAGAGGATGCCCACTGCCAGTGGTAGTCCCACACAGAGAACAATATAGTCATGTTTGATGTGAAGCAAGGGAGAGGCATTGGATCTTTCCTGATGGATAGTGAGCTGCAATACTATCAAAGCACATAATAATCCTGCAGTCATTATAACTTATTCATACTTTTATAGGAAATAATTCATGTTTCAGTGGATCAAAGTTCATGCTTTGTGGCTATCATAGGAATGCACCTTCAGCCATGCAAGAGATGATGAAATTCATGCACCACTCAGAGAAGGCACCACTGAGGTGTAGAAGCCTTAATATTGCTATGTCCAGGAAAAATGATTGTAATTTTGCCTGAGGGAACATGGTGGGACTTCAAGTGGACCACAGGATTGAGACTCCCTCTTTTTTTTAGTGTATAAAATGAACCCAATAAAGTGTCCAGCAGGCTCCTAGTCTTTAAAGAAATGCTTTGTTAGAAAACAAAAATAATAAAGTGGAAATAAAAGCCTCTTTGATAAGTGAAAACTCAGTGCTGCTGAACAAGACTTTAAATGAAAAAATTAGCAACAAATTTCTTTTTGCTTGCTGTGCCCTTGGCAGGATGGTATTTTCCTCTCATTCTGCTTTCTACTCTACAAACTTTCAGATTCATCCTGGGTTGAACGAGCTGCGTATGATGTTTCCTGGGTCCAGAGAAAAGTTGCCTTTTTTCTTTCACCTCTGAGATTTGACAGTAGGTCAATTCCTGTTTTCAAGCATTCTCCCTACCCTTCTCTGCTCTCTTCCAGATGCCACAAACTTGTGTCAGTCGTTGCGTCCCTGGCCAACCCCAACTGCCTCCCAGACACAGGGAGCATCCAGGGGAGGTGCAATCTCTCCTCCCTTTAGAAGGTCCAGCTGATCACAGCATATAAAGGAGGCTGAAACAGAAAGGCAGCTTTCACCTTCACTACCCAGCTACCCTAATTTTAAGAAAACATAAAGTATTAAACTACACTATATATAAGGTAACCTGTAGACAAGCAGATCTCCATTGCTTTCAGAGATTTCCTAAACAATGAATCCAACATTTGCCTTATAAATTACACATTGAATTACAAAAATTCAGTCAACTGCAATACTTCAATTCTCTTTCAAACCAGCGAGTGTAGCTTAAGCCATTTCCAGCTTTTCAGCTGTTGGCAGTTTTGACTTCATGCAACACAGAGATGAGTTCTTTGTTTTTTCCTTATTTCCACTTCACTGCTCTAGGACTAACCCAGAATTTGTGCTGATGCAGGAATCTTTAAACGTTCTAAAAACTTACACTTAGCAGATAACAAAGACCAGTCTGACTTTTTTGTATCACAGACATCAGTGGACCTACGGAGGAAGAGGAGACTGCCACTTGTAGGAACTACCTGAAAAACACGGGGCCTGAAAGTATCACAGAGGAACTTTCTATTGAAAGGGTAATCAGGCTACCTCATTTAGGATGCCTGTTGACTTACATAGTTATCTGACAGGTCCACAGGATGATTCAAAGCATATGAACTAGGCTTCTCTGAGTCACTGTCTCAGATATCCAAGTTTAGGTGCTTAAAATTAAGTTAAGTGAATAGCTCAAATAATGTTTATGTTTTTATGGCTACTGCTACCTGATGTACATGCATTCAGTCAAATGTGATGCTGTGCCATCTTGAACTGTGCACAGGCCTTGCATTTGTATCTGGGTGTCTAATGAGACACAAATTTAGGTTAAATCTTCCAAAAGTGTGAAATTGATGTAAAAACCTGTCTGGATGCTATGGAGTATTTGCAGACTGTTATAGCTTAATCCTAGGGGTATATCAGATCCAGGTTGTACATTAATTACATATCAAGCAGTTCCTTGAACATCATAGAACTCTGAGAAAATTCAATAATAGCTGTCAGCAACTGTTGAGTTGATATTCATTTATAGGTTTGTATACTACACTCAGTGCTGGCTCCTCTTGCTAGTAAGTTAATGACAAACTAGAGAGAGTTCAGAGAAAAGTAACTAAAATAGGTTTGGAGGGACAAACTGACAAGAAAGATGAAAAGTTACCTACATACAGATCTTGACTAAAAGGTGTCTGGGCTTAGCAAAATTAATATGATAAAAATCACATATAGTTTTAGATTATAATTAAATGTTACAAATGAAAAGCAACTAATTAGTTGCATGAAACCAGGTGACTTAAGGAAATTGAATGCAATTAAAGAGGGATAATAAAGCACAATGTCATAGAAAATGCTTTGACAATCACATTTTGTAGTAATGGAAGTCCTGTTTCCTGGAAAATTTAAAATTAGATAAAGTGTATTTTAAAGAATAAGGGGAGAAAGAAGGCAACAAAACATAGGTCTATACCATCTACAACTGAATTATTTTTTCTCTTCTTTCAATATTGTGTGATTTGCTCTGACTGCACAACAGTTTGTATACAGTTATTATGATTCCAAAAGTTTTGGTTCAGAAATTAAAATCTCCACAATCAAACACCAGAACCAAGTTATTGCATCTCCCCAAGACACTTTAATGCCTATAAATGGTCTCCCATTTTCTCAATTAAGCATTCTTTAAACATGCTACTGGAAGTGTCTTTTCCTTCATTTGACTAGCAGACTAGATTACCCATTCCAGTTGATCTCTGTGAAAAGAAAATTAGAAGAAATGTGTTTACAGGACAGCCTATTTAAATTCCATTTCCCTTGCTCTGTGCTGAAAGAAGGCAAAGTTTCCCTCAGTCTTCAAGAAAGTTTTGAAGAACATTCAGTATTTGGAAAAGATTGTTCTGCCTTTGTACTTCTTTTGGAACAGGAACCAGCATTCTTGTTATTGAAAGATGAAATAAAAACAATATACTCTCCATGATTAACTCTTAAAATCTAAGTAATTTTTCATTTTAGGATAGAAGATTAGTTGCTCTATTAAAAAGAATTCTTTGCTGCCACAAGATTAACAAAATCTGCAGTGTCTTGAAAAAGGCTTTCACCTGTGTTAAAAAATTACCTACAGCAGATGATTCATAAGGAAGAAAATTAGAAGACATCATGCTCTTCCATGACTTTGCAGCTAGCAAGAAGAACAAGAAATATCAGCTTCCCAAAGCACTATAGAAGCCTGGTTAAAATTATTCATGATATAACAAGTTGTAGCTACCGATCTGATGGCAATTTTGACTACCCATGTTTTTTCCAGACAGGATGAATGCTGTAAGTCTGAAGCTCTCCTCATTTTGCTTTCCCTTACATCATCTTTTTGGGCCATAAAATTTGTTGAAAGACAAGACTCTAGACAAGATTTATTCACAGATGAAAGTCTCTTTTATGGGATGGGATAACCAATTTTAAGATAGGCTTGTGCCAAGTTTCTCCATAAGAAAGTACTCATGGCTGTAACTTGAATCTGAATATGTATGTATGTTGTAATTCCATGATGGGCATTTTCCTCTTATACAAAACAACTTCTATTGTATTCCCCACTTCTCATATTCTCATGCTAAAAGGCTTTCAGATATAAATTAACATGGTTGCTTTACGTAAAGAGGAAATAAATAAGATTCCTATGTGAGTCCCTTCACTAGTACCTACTGCTCCACCTGTTTTCTTTCCTACTGGTTTTAAGAAGCGTTAACGAACAACCCCTTGACTCACGGATTAATGCAACATTGAAAAGACTAAAAATCCAACTAGATTGTAATCTCAAAGGTAGGCAGAAAAGGCAATTTTGCCACTCTACCCAAAGAGCTACAATTATTTACAGTCTTCATAGTGGAAGAGAAGAAATCTGAAATTAATGATATTTAGAAACTTGTAAAATATCTGCTTTTTCAGACAAGTTGGCAAGGAGAGCAGTGCCATTTTGTTTCTGACAAGTCATTATCTATATGTGGGGATAAGTTTAGCCCTGAAACAAGCAAATCCATTGTTTTCCTGCTTAACCAGCAGGATATAAAAATAAAAATCTGACAAACACGTGCCAGAGAAACAAACAGAAATGACAGCACTGTGTGATAAAAGCCAGAGTTCTGTAAGATCTTCCTTGTGTAAGCGTACATTATATAAAGCACCGTTGATTAATTTGAGGTATGACAAGCAACATCAACGGAGATGGAAAGTTTTGGTCTTATTCTCAGATGTGATATTTTAACAGGGAGAACATTTTGAGTACAATAGAACATAATTTTCAAAATTCTGAAAGTTCTAAAAGCAAGAGATCATGAAACATTTGGAAGAACTGAGCACAGACACATGTAGTTAATTCATTTGGAGATGACTAAACAGAGACATATATTACTAACCCCCAATTTTAAACTGCCTTTGTACAGTTTTATTTTATGTACAAGCTAGTAAAAGAAATACAACTGAAAGCTAGCCTACAGTGTAAAGTATAACATTAAATGTAGTTCAAAGATCTATATTTTTAAGAGGTTTCTTGGCATCTAAGAATGCATATAGGTCCCATGTCAGATCTTGTTCTGTGCTACCTTATAGTGATAGAATCAAGCCCTCTTGAAAATTCCTTAGAAATGCAGATGCTCCATAGCTATTTAAGCTATTTAAGTGTTTTCACTTCACTCCGCGTTTAAAAGTCTGATAGCCACCTCAATACCATGAAACTCAAACTTACCTTCCCAGTCTGAAAATGAGCCTTGAACAACAAAAAAATTTCTTTCCTGGTATCAGAACAAATACTAAGTGTTATGTAGTCATTATGACGTTTCCTGTTTTACTTAATCACTGATTTTCCAGCAATTCTTTAGTAATTTTTTTAAACAAAAACCCTCACCATTGATAAAAGATCTCAAACCAACATTTTAATAATAAAAGCTGTGCAAAACTCACCTGCTGTAAATGTAGCATCCCATATGATTGATTTCTTTGTCTAATTTATACCGCCGAAAGTCCTCCCAAGCATCTTTAATAGCTGTAATGGCCAGTATAACACAAATTGGGATCACAGAAACTTCTGGTTGGAAAGCATTCACCACTGGCACAAAATTCAGCAGTGCAATGACCACAAAATATATATTGGCAAAGCGGTGAAACTGCTCATAAATATTTTTAGGGAGAAAAGTCAAGATGGTATATTTTGTGGTCTTAATTTTATTGGAGTCATAGTATCTGTTTGGATTTTCCTTCCACTTCTTACTTCCAAAGGGCAAATTGGAGATGATAACTCGTTTATTTTCATTTTTCTTCTTTCTTTTCTTTACTTTTCCTCTCTTCTCCAGCTCTTCATTTTGTATTTCAGTGTCTGAAGCACCACAGCGGCAGCAAGTTTCCTTGAAGAAATGTTTTTTCCACATCATTCTAGAGAAGCAGCCTGGAACACATTTTCTCGACATCTTGTTTTCCTCTCAAAAAATAGCCTCAAGATGAATACCAACAAAGTTTGAAGAGTTCAATAATCCGAATAGACTCCCAAGTGGTGGAGAGAAGAGTCAAGATGTCCAAAGCGCAGAGCCGCCTCTCGTTAGACTCCAACCTCCACCTTCCTAGGGACAGGTATCAACCTGACTCAGCTGCTCCGGATCCTAGATCTTGCCAGGGCAGCTGTACCTCACATATGACAAAAACATCCTGAATGTTTTGTTATACCTGTTAGCAAATGCCTGGAGGCCCCGTTCAGAGCATTTCCCTGGCATGGACTATCTGCTCACATGAAGCGTCTCTGTTTTAACACAGAGCAGCGACAAAGCTAAGAACACACACACAATTTTCACGGTTCACTCCATGAGTTTCAGAATCACTTTATAAGCCTGGGAGTTGCCAGGAAGTCCAAAGGTAATGAGCAGAGCTCTGTGTCCCAGAAGTGAACAGAACATTGCTGTAAGCCTCAGTACAGACAGTATTTCTCTTTTTCACTTCCTCTATCTGCTATTTGTTTTCATGACCGTAACATGGATTAGTAAACAAAAAAAACCAACCTCCATGCCCCCAAACCAAGCAAACCTATGATTTGGTAGTTGTGAGAATTATACATAGACATAGGCCACCGAAGGGCAGTTTAGATTGCCCCTCAGTGTGATTTTTCTTCTCTGATAGACCTTCTGCTTCTTGGCACCCAAAGGGTACCTCTCTCACCCAGTAACCCCCTTCCAGCCTCTCATTTCTTCTTCCCCATTGGTCCTTGTGCCTCTGACACATAAGTACATAGCACAGATGAGGCCTAATTTCCAAGGGAGCCAATGAGTTGCATACAAACCATAGCAATTTTTTCTCCATGGCCTGGGCTTAAGGAAAGGTGAGAAATGCAGGAGACTCAAACATTTAAAATTATTTCAAATGAAAATTCCTATCTATTGCATTATGTAGTGACAAGCTAAGTAGTCTCAAGTCAAGTTAGTACTTGGACAAGAAACTCTGATGAAATAAAAATGTTGCAATAAGAATTGCACGTGAAAATATTCCGTCTGAGTCAGTACTGAGCAAACATCGCAGTTTACTGCCAGTATTGTACCATCTCCAATGTGAAATCGTGCTGTACAGATCACCTGTATTTACTGGAAGTCCTATAATTTTTTTTTCCAGTTCCTGGTTATGCTTCACCTTAAATGTAGTTGATTATTAATTTTTGTATTAATGCTTTTAGAGTGAAACATCTGCAAGACATTGCTCCAGTTTTTTAAATGGCCCCCGTAATCCTTTCCAGACTTGAATACATTTCATTTTCCCTCCAGATCCTTCTGCTACCTAGAGAGGACGTTGTGTATGTTGGCAAGCCAGTTTGGAAACTTGGAATGAAAACTTGTATATCAGCACACACTGCTGTGACATGAAAAAAACTTAAGAGATATCAGGATGACTTAAGTGAGATAAACAAGGCATTTTTAAAGGCAGAACAATACTCTTTTATAACAGCTTTTCCAAACTTACTGTACTCCAAAGGGTCAGAGAGGGAATTACTGCAACAGCGGATGAGCAGTTTCCACCACATCAAATGTATGAAAAAAATAATTGGTTTAGTTTACTTACTTGTCATATATCCTGGTTTTAGAGAAGTTTATTGTCTTATCAAATAGATATTTTCTGTAGTCTTCGACAGCATCCTTAATCATACTGGCAAGCAGCACCACAATCAGAGGCAGCATAGTAATCTCCCTGTGGAAGACTTCCACTTGTGGGAACAAGTTCAGAACCGCCAGAAAGAAGAAATAAAGATTACCCAGCCTGAAAAGGTATAAAATAGATTAAAAGTAGTCAGAAATTAGACTATGTCCTTTTCTTAATGAACATCCCCCATTTTGTGTTAAAGGAACATTAATCACTTCACTTTTCTACCCTTCTCTTCCTTTCCCAGAATGAATTAATCAATTGCTTTACTGCGTTGTTATTTTTTCTTCAAAAGAGCCTCTGAAATACATTTTCATAATATTATAGGTTCCTCAGTTTTTCCATATATTATGAACACTTTTTATCTCTAGGATCTAAAACTTATTTAATGATCCCCCACCGCCTGAGTCTTGAAAATAAGCACAAAATTTTAAAAAAGGGCTAAAAATCCATGAAGGATTCCACATGTGGAATGTCAAATTATGAATTTGTAAATGTAACATAGAGAATGAAAACTCCAAAACTAGAGATAGACATGCAATTTTAATTTATCTTTATTGTAATGGGCATCTTATTGACACGATTTATTATGCTGAGGGGGAACATAATTTCAAACCAGCAGCTGGAAAGAAACCTGACCTAGCACTTGCATACATGTCTACTGTTTACAAGATGGTAGACAAAGTCACTGGTATGCCATTAAAAATGTACCAAAATTAATCTATGAGCCTCTGAAATCTACAGAATTTCATAGGTGTCTCAACACATCCAATTAATGTCTTTTCATGTTCTTAAAAATCAGAGGCTTATTCAACACAGAAACTGAGGGATTTTTAAATAAAACCTTCAAATTATTACACAGAAAATGGTTCCAGCATTCAAACAAGAAAGCTGGCCATACCATCAGTTAAGCACACCTAGCATTTATTTGCTTTAAACTTCCTTTTCAGAGTGAATTGGGTGACATTTGGTTACAAATAATCATCACCTAAATTTCAGTAATGTGGCAACTACAAAAGCAGCCCTTCTCCATCACCCTCAAACATTACTGTGTCAGAGAAAGTTCTTAAATCTCATGTACCATTGCACAAATTTATTTTACCTGTGAAACTGCTCAAACAGATTTTGGGGCAAAAAAGTGAACCATGTATATTTTGTGGTCTGTATCCTGTTTCCAGAATAAAACATAGGAGCTTGTTTCCAGTCTTTCCACTGTCTCCCACTGCAGGGAAACACAATCCTCCATTTGTTTAAGTTGAGTTGTCGTTTGTCTCTGACAGAAAACAGCAGCGGTGTTGATTCTGATAGAGTCTGGGAGGAACTCTCAGTTCCTAGTCGCTGCCAACGATACAAAGCAGAGTCCACAGACAAAGCCATTCACAGTAGGGATGTCAGGCTGAAAGACAAATGCATGACAAGCACTGAAAACCAACTCCATTCTGTTAGAAAATTCACTTCATGTCTTGCTAGCGAAGGCTTAAAGCAGCAAACAATACTCTTGTTCAGTGCGTTACATGTTCAGTCTTCAAGCTCAGCATTTTCTGCAAAGTAAGAACAGAATAAAAGAGACAACAAAATCTTCCATATGGAAAAATCTATTTCTGTCTCCGGGGGAAAAAAAGAAAAATCACAAATCTATTTTCTATGTGTTATAACAGCTAACTAACATAGATAAAGCCAATTTAACAGAGGTGAACAATGGCTTTTCCATCACAAATTCTGTATGATTTTCCTCAGCCATAGGCTATTCAGGCATTTTTCTTCAAATGTCTGACTTTCTTACAATGCTTTTGCTATTCACACTTACTTACAAAGGGACAGGTTCAGGTGTTGAATCTTAATAGCTCATATAACAAAGAACTGCAGCATCAGCTGAATCTCATTTATGCTCATGTAACAGTTTTCCAGAGTCTCCATAGAAATCTGATTTGAATGGAAAATGCCAGCCAGCACTAAAACAATGGATGTTTTATTGGTTGGAGAGATAAAGGAATTAAATCTCCCGATACTAAGCCTATTATCATCGAACACTTGTCTTCTGACTTGTTCACACATCTGCAACTGCAATTGCGATCCAGGATGCTCAGCTCCAGCAGTGCAGGTGTATATGCTATTATGCTCAATCCAAACACAATAAAATCTCAATCCAACAGCAGGAGTTTGAGGACTGGAAGCTGCCTTACAATGGTGAGGCACTAAATGTGAAAAAGCAAACAAACAAAACGTACTGGTCTTATGCAACTTCAAGGTTCCATTGAACAAAATGTGCAAACTGAACCCACCTTGCTCAAACTGTGGGAAATACAGAGAAAAAAATGTATTTAAACTTCAACAGTAGTAATTAATATTAATTCATGGAAGAATTGGTTCAAACTTTGTTTAATAGCAACTGTATTTGAAGTATATGAGAATATATGCACGTTTGTACAAGTCTCAATAAACACATTTCAAATATGTTAAAACTTGGAATTTATTTATACCTTTATTACCAGCGAGTCCCTTGTTTCTTTCTGCTTTTCAGCTTCCTCTTCCAAAAAGCCTACCTTTTACTGTATGCAATATGTGACTTCCTTTGAAAAAAAATAATATTTAATAATATGTACATGTTTGAGTCTTGGAAGGGAAAAATACACTGTATTGAATTTCGCTAACACATCTGAAGTGTGTTTTTTATGCACTGTTACTCAGTAGCTGCTCAAAGACCATTAATTCAGAGTTCAGATGCTTAGCAGTGCCAGGGGACACTCTACAGTGCTGAGAATGGATAACTTATGCCTATCAGAAACTTGGAAATACTGGCTCAGTTGATACAAAATTAAGTCTCAATATGTAATGAATCTAGACTTACTGCCATGCTAGCCTGATAGAGAACGTTGAAACTATGAATTGCCAGGAAGATGCAAGGGAAGGTAAACATCCTTTTGTCTGAATTTCAGTGTAGTTGGTGCTTGTTTACTAGGGAAAATCAGTCACCTGAAGGTATTACATTAACACACACAAACCAAAGCTCTGAATAGCTTCATGCAAAACTGAATAAACTTGTAGCTTAATCCATAGACAGAACCTCCTGTAATCCACGTTGACTACTCTGCCAACACCCAAATGAATGAGCACTTAGACGGAAATCAAAATGATATTCAATCTAAACTGTCTTAGATTGCTTAGATTACTGTCTTACAGTATAATTCTTTATCTGTGGTGCTGAAAGATTTTATGATGAAAAGGCAACAATTCAATTGTTGGTAGCTACCAAAAAAGGCACAGCGATCACTCAGTGAAAATGCTATAGAGAAATGATGCAGCTCATGTTTGCTAGTTAAAGGCTGGACACTTATGCCACCTTATTCTGAGCAGTAAGCTCCCCAGTTGACTTCAGTTACATCAAAAATTAAGATCTGAATGGTGGATGGAAGAGTGGTGGTCTTTAGTGGCTCAGATACACACATATGTCTTTAACCACATTATGTATGTATGTATGTATGTATACATATATAAAAGTTGCATGTAACGGAGCTACATATGAGTTACACACAAGCTACCAGAACACCAAATTCTTTCTGTATCCGAGATACATCAAGGTAGATTGAAATTCCTTAGAAATTATAAATGTAAAAAAAGCAATAGTTTCATGCATATTACTAAAAATAAAAGCAGAGAAGATTGATTAAGGCAGCTTTACACATAAATAGTAGCCTGCCTTCCACAGCTTCTCCTGGGAAACTTTTTCTACAGCTTCACAAATAACAGTTAGGCAAGTCTACTTGACATTCAAGATAGGCTGTCTCCCCACACCATCTTTAACCATTTACTTAGTGTATAAAACAATGAAAGAATGACTTAGTTTTATTCAGTTTGAAATCAACCCTCTCCTCATGGCTTTCTTTGAAAGGCAGTGGTCACAAACAGTACCATATCCATGAAGAGAGGGGCCACTTGGTGCCACCATGCAATTAAATGCATCGCAGGAGGCGTAGAGACTTCATAGCATAAACCATGCAAAACTAAGCAACTGTTATATGGGGGATAAATTATGTAGCTGGATGCACAATCAAAGCAGTAAGCTAATGGATTTCTTGACATATGAATTTCAGCGCTGGCAATGAAAAGATAGCAGAAGCAAACACAATACTTATTATTTTGGATCAGTAAGAGTAAAAAGGAGTATAAACTTGCCATCAGTTAGGACATGACCTAGTAGAAAAGAAGAAAGAACTCAAAGATATGTCCTTCTGTAAAATAACAATTTTCTATAATTCAGCCAACTGCTTACAAGAATCTTCTAACTTACTAGCACTTTGATGGGTTATACCAGTTACTTTCCGTACAGTAGGAAATCCATTACAAATATTGCATTTCTCTGGCAATATATCCAATGTGTCAGTCCCAAGTTTTTCTAAGAGAGCTTTGTAAAATCCGTTTTCTGCAATTCTAGAATATTTCACGTGTGCACACCCATTTGTGTTTTTACAGAGATATCACTGAAAGAACCAGTGAAGTGTGGATTTTTTCAACATACATTTACTGAAGTGACTGGTTTTCCTCCATCTAGCTCATAAAGCTTCAATACTGCAATACATATCCCGAAAGAGAAAGATCAGGGTGGTGCAGAGATTTCCAACACCATTATGTTTTGGATTTACCGTGTATTCCACTTCAGCATAGAGATTGCAAGAAGTGCTAATTCCAGTGGTGGCACATAAGATCTATTACCGTTTTGCCTCAGCTCCCCTTTGTCAGCCACTTCAGAAATACCTTTAAAAGGAAACAGCAAATTCTAGTGGTCTGCTTTATTTCTGACTGGGTTTTTGAGACTTTCCAGAGGATGAGGTCAGAAACACCAGCGAAGCACCAACCACGGCTGCAGAAAGTTGCATTATGCTCAGTTACCCTGTAACTGCTCAAAGAACAACATGATGGGAAATATAAGGAAAGCACGTGGCTTTGTCCCCTAGGACAAAAGGGGACAAAAAGAACTCCTCTATGTCCTTAAAACCACAGAAGTTAATAACTGGGAGGGAGCCTGGATAAATTGTTCAGTAAGTCACATAGGAGAATATTCATGGCAATTTCCCTCTACTGCTATATATTCATGGCAGCACAAGCTTTTAGTGTCTCATTGTCCAGTGTTTTGTGAAGTTGCAGTCAATTAATGCTATTACCATCATTCCCATGGAGTCCTACTCAACAGCCTAAAAAGCCTCAGTTTCATGAGACTATTTTCCCTCTTTCTTTCTCTTTTGTTATTGATGGATGTACTGTGGGCAGTTCTCAACAGGGGAGACACATTTTTCGCATCTATAACCCCCACACCATTTTCCAGGAAGAAAACATTGGGCAGTCTAGCCTAGGACAAGTCCTCTTCTTCCTTGTGTAGATTCCCATCAGGTTTCCCACGGCCACAGACATCTATTCATTATATGAAATTATAATGAATCATTACCTATCTTATTCTTCCTTTTAGGAAAGGCACTCCTTTCCACAGTCCAAACTTTCATCACTTATCTCTGACCTTACAGTGGAGCTACTATGGTCTCAAGAGACAGGCAAAAAGCTAAAACATGTCTAGCTATCTCAATTCCTGAACTACCGCATTTGGAAAAAACAAGACAAGCAACATATAAGTGATTAAACTATTATCTATTTATAGCAAAGGTAACTTAGCCATACAGAAATGTGTCAGCTAGACACCCAGTTACGCTAAGATGTGAGATGAGAAATGTGTAAGTTTGTGTTAGCAGAGGAGGTTAGACACAGTACTCACATTATTTCACAAGCCTGAACCAAAATTTCTGAAATGTGAAGCAATAAGCAAAGCATGAAAACCTTTGCACTTCTCCCATAAAATTATTGAAGTATGTATGCCCAAGGAAGTTTTCAAGATTTCTGATGTTTGATGAAAGAGTGATGTGAACAATACACTGTACATTAAAATGGTATCATTCACACTGTCATCAGAAAACTCTTGAAAAATTAGAATTTCTTTGCAACAAAAGGAGGACTGACATCCCACTCTTTCTGTAGAGTCTGGAGTGCAATTTGATAACTTGTATCATCAGGCAATTCAGAGGGACAATGTCATTAAACAATTTTTTCTTTACTACTTGCATATGGATTCAAATATCCAACTCCTATTAACGAAAGAGTGCATCATGGTAATCTGGGGAAAGGTACAAATTTTGCCTAACAGTTTTGTAATAGTAGACTGAAAAAGATACTGTTTGTGAAAAGCTATTGACTCTGTCTCAGAAAGAGGCTTTTACATATGTGATAAACACAACAGAGATGTATTTATTGCAACATACAGTCATTAATTATATCTCATAAAACCTAAGGCCACCATTCACGTTTTGAAAGCCTCATTTATTTTCTTCTTGCTCCATTTCATCAGTGAATGAAACTGTCACCATTGTTAAGATTAGTGCTACGCTTCTGCCCTAAACATCTTTTGTGAAATCAAAGTGTGCTCATGATTTAGTATACATGTTGGTAAGCTTTCAAAGGTAGCCCTTGCCTGAATCCATAACATAAGATGTCCAGGGGACATAAACACATCTTGAAACTAGAGAGAAACAGAATAATTATTTATTCCTTTTGTGGGGAGAAAAGCTGAAAGGCATACTGAGTCTGCACAGACAGCAAGAATGGTGTTGAGTCCTTTCCAAGTGTGGATTTCAACATATTCAAGTGGTTCAGCACATCAGAGATGAACTACTGGATACTTATCTGTATCAGGCTCTCTAAGGCAGGCCTATGCTTATTTTTCAAAATTATTTTATATATATTATACTATAGTGGAAATATGTAGGCATTCTTACACAACAGGTGAACTTTCTTGTTAAGAGACATATCTTAGACAAGACACAAACCAGAGGGAAGATAGCGCTACAAAATCCAGCATGCAGTTGGTAGAATTTGGCATCTTTATCCCCAAATGTTTCGAGCCTATCTTCTATTTATGAGTACTGCAATTGTAAGTCAGCAAAAGTATTTGGGAAATATTTCCCTTTATTGGAGAAGGGATGCTACAACAGCCCACCGATGGTCTTTTCCTCGTGCATCCTTTTGTTGACAATAGGAAAAGCCTCTTTTGAATTTTCATAGATAGCCTGTATGACAAGCACCTGCCCTGATTGCTTGATCTCATCCAGCACTAAAGAAAACTTTCTGTTGATACAATAGAAACAGACTGCATTAGAGAGCCATTCTAATACTGTTAACTAGGAAGGATTAGTTGACACACATACTTTACAAAGTATTCTTTTAAAAAAGCCATCTCTTTTGAAGATTCTTGTATTCAAAAAAAGGTATTGTTGACTATAAGAGAAAGCTCCTCAGAAAGTCAGCAATAAGAAAATAACTTTTCCTCTCTAGAGATTGCCTCATACCTGCCAAACGACAGGCTCAGCTGCAGATCTCTGCCTCCCAAACTTCAGAAGTTAAAGGGAGGAATCCTGTCTCTCCAGTATATGCACAAAAACTTTTACACAATCATGCCTCATGTGCTGTTTATTACAGATGATATATCCTCATTACAAGAAAAATAATCCTGCTCATAGGTACATGTAAAAGCAACTTCAGAAGCTAGCAATACAAAGCAGCAACTTTCCGAGCTATCAAAGACAGACAAGCTCTACATCTTGTTTTCAGAATTTGGTTGGGTATTTCTGAAAATCTGACTTCAGGGCAAAATTTCAGACAGGGTGGGGCTTATTTGTAAAAATCAGTACTGTGAGAAAATGCAGTGGTAGCACTTAAAAGTAGATGTGTGCATTACCAAGAACTGGAATTGAAAAAAACGTTCTTCCAAGATTTCACCTGATATTTTCATTTCTACATTGCCTCTAAGGCAAGAAGACATTAAATAAAACAAGTCCCCTCTAATACTTAATTCCATTATTAAAAAACTTTTACTGTACTTTGTAATTGAATAAAGCAACAATTTTTCTTCTTGACCCCCCGTATGGACGATGTGGCATACATTCAAATGAGTAATTCCAGAGAAGGTTTGGCTGGAGAGATAACATTACCAAGTGAGCTGAGTATTATAGAAATTTCAGCCACAAACTTCTTTATCTGCTTTGTGATTATCTGCTAGGAAGCTCTTTCAATTCTTGGTGATACTATATAGAAATTCCTCCTCAGTCACATCAATTCAGAGAAAATATTTTGTGGTTAAGATTAATGGAAAAGGGAAAAAAGGTTGGAAAGAAGGAGGAAGGCAATTACATTGATTAGCAGGATACAGACCACAGCCTAAAATTATGCTGTAACATTTTATATTAGAGAAAGAATACTTGCAGTATGAAAGAAAGTTGCTAGAAATGAAAAAGAGCTCCAAAGAACTGCTCCATTCAAAAAAAGCTGGTCATTGCAGACTGTTGTCATTCAACTGACAAGATAAATGTATTATGGATTAACAATTATATAATCTTTTTGAGTGAAAGTTTGTGTTTCTGTGGGATAAACAGAAAAGAGCTTTTCATAAATCTAATGCGTCATTAGACCACAGGGCTTCACTATTCTATTATTACATTAGATTGACACATTTTTCATGTCTTGACTCGATTCTCTTTCCTTGGGGAATAAATACAAAAATCTTGCAATAACAGGTTAATTATAAGACTCTTTTTCTAGGACAGACTAGATTTCAGTGGCTGATGCAGAGCTCTCCTTCAGCTTGAGCAATGCAGAGGCATGTTCAGGCAGCACAGTCTTCTGCAGGGCTGCAGCTGTGTTATTAAAACTGGTTTCAAAATAGATGTGCTCTTAGCATATGCTGCCATACAGGTCATACAGACAAGGATGATTATCAGATATTATTCAAGAAGAAAGTTGCCAACTTGCAAACAGTAGTGCTGGGTGCTGTGTTCAGCTTCGTTCTGTTTGCTCTGGTCTCCTATGCTACATGCTCATTTAAATGAAAAGTTAGATTAAAATTATCTGGCTAGCTACAATGCTGCCTGCATGCCCAAATACTAGTGATCTATTCTTATTACATTTGGTACCACTGCACTTTTCACAAGCACAGGCCTTGGTAGCTTCTGTGTCTTCATCACCTTCCAACACAATAATTACATTTGCTCTGTTTACGGCTTCAGCTGAGGAGACAATGGGAAGAGATACTTGCACAGAGCTTTTACAAAGTCCAAAATGGCAAGGTGTTACTTGGAGACTGGAATTGGAATCAGATTGAAAGGGCAGCTGGGTCTGTGGTTTTCATGACTTTGAGTTAGATGTTCTTGAGGTTTCGCTTACAAGTTAGTGCCAGACATGGGCAGTGAATTCCACTATGTATCCTAAAAACGTTTCACATGCATATATCTTTTCAAACAAGTAAACAGTTCCAAGACACAAGACTGCAGCTTTCACACCAATGCAGAAGTGAAAGTGGTCATTATAGGAAATGGTGAGAACTACACATCTTGGCATGTAGTTTTGAGGATACATGTGAAGGTACTGTCCTAAATTCAGATGTTTTCTGAAATCAGGTCTTAATTCCTCTTATCCAGGAAATATAAGAGCCGTAATATAGGAACTGTTATTCACACTTATATTTACTTTAAGTAATAGTAAAAAATTTTTCTATGCCACATGGACATACATTGGCCTAAACGAAACTATAAACAATACAAACAAATGTATTTGCTTATACCACTAATATTTGGAAACAGCCCCAGATAAGTTTTCTCACATACAGGCAAACATTAAATTCTTTCTTTGTTCACAGAAAAAAAGGTAACTGCAGTTGGTAAAGAACAAGTGCAATTAAGAACCTTCCAGATCCAGCTTCTTCCTGAAGGCTTCCTCTAGAAACCTACATCTCCATTCTTTCCATAACTTGGTTACCAGAAAAGACGACCCAGATAGAAAATGAAAAGACATATATGCTACACTGCCCCTCACTCATTCATTTGACATGTCATACATATCCAGCTCACCTCTACTTCTTAGCAGACAGCAAGCTCTGCATGTGAGGACTCCACCTTGTTAATCTATAAAAACACTTAAGACACTAGTAATCAGAGAAAGCAACAGCAATGTGCATCACCAGAGTTCTGACATCTCTTCATGGTGGGGAAAAGTCCATCTTTAATGATTTTTGAAGTATTGAAGAATTTTGTGCCCGTCTTTTAATTTCCTTGTTGAGCCCAGAACAATCAGTCTAAAACCAGTAGTGGAGTAATGGACTGCAATAAGCCCTCCAAAACATAAATTAAGCATGACTACAGAAACTCTGCTTGAGCAAAGTAACTTCCACAGCATACACAACCCTGGTTACAATCAGCACAAGCATTTGCTAAGCCATCTCTGCCCAGATCCTGGAGAAAAAGAAAGCACAGAGAGAGAGAGAGAGAGGCGTGCCAGGGAGGCAAGCCAAGGTTAGGGTAAGGCAAAGTGAGGCAAATTGCAGCCCCACTGTGCCGGAAGCTCATTTAATCAGAAAAAGTTTACTTGGTAAACTGCAAATACACACATCCAATCCAATATCCTAATCTGGGGGGAGCTTCTTGCACAGCTATCTTTTGTTTTTCTGCATATACCACACGAGAGGCATTCTCATTGCTGCAGGTTGGGGAAATTTTTCCTTGTGCTCTCATCTGGCTATTCAGAAAGCTTTTGAGTTTGCTACTGCAAAGAGACTAATATCTGTTTCAATCCAATGTATGCATCTATCTCCACCTCTTTGAGTGGTCCTGCACACTACTTAATTATCCGACTATGTATTTTGAACTCTGGCAACGGTAGAATTAGTTGCATTTTAGCCCAGAAATGAGGACACCAAAATTAGAGCAATTGTCTGAATAATATTTTTTTTTTGTTTGTTCCACTTAATATTCAAAATCAAAGTGAAGTGGCCTTTAAAAGACAATCTAATATTTATAGTGTGTGTGATTATAAAGCACTTACGATCAAAATTATGTTGCAGATGTTCATGTGGGAACTCAGCAATGCTGAAAAAGTCCAAAAGGAAGCAGAAAAATTGAAAATAAATTGGAAACTGACCAGAAGATCTTTTATATGTAAAAACCTTCTATGCAACTATGTTTTTGTCAGAATGTGCTGACTCTAATTTCAGTTCTCCAAATCTGAATATTAAACTAAAGTGCCTCAAAGATAATAGTTACTTATTTATACGAAACGGAAAGAAAAAACAGAGAGGCTAAAACAACTGCCAATTCAGTAGGGCACAGCTCCAGGTCAATCAAAGATCAAAGGAAAGCTTAATCAGGATCTAATCAAACAGTACTGCTGAAAGAATGTCCAGTATCTCATGGGCTGGTGAACTAGGTGTGTACACAGGATAAAGTTGTTCTGCTTTGGTCAGGAGCGATGCTTTTCAGTCCTTTTTGAAAGAAAGATGTGGTAACGCCTTCAGTCCAGAAAAGTACTCCTGGCAGTAGCGTACCGCACTGAGAGCATCAGGAGAGCTGAGAGAACCATGGCAGCTAGTGGAGGATGGAGGTAGGTTAATGTGCAGGAAACTCATCTCCCCTTCCTGCTCAGCCACAGGGTTCCTTGGCTTCAAAGAAAACCACAAATTTCCATATAAGAATCTGAGCACAAAATATGTAATAACACCATACTTCCGAAATGCTCCTTGGAAGCATTAATTCCTTCTTAAAACAATAGTACAGTTCCCTTTAATATTATCTCTTTTTTCCTCCTATAAGCTTTCATCCTCCCCCAGACTAACGTAAATGGGATACACATTTTTGTGTTTAATCAAACTAGATAGAAAAAACAGGATAATAAACCTGGACTTGTGCAAAGCTTTTGACACTGTCCCGCACGACATCCTTCTCTCTAAACTAGAGAGGCATGGCTTTGATGGATGGACCACTCGGTGGATAAGGAGCTGGCTGGATGGCCGCACTCAGAGAGTGGTGGTCAGCGGCTCGGTGTCCAAGTGGAGACCTGTCACGAGTGGCGTCCCTCAGGGCTCCGTGTTGGGTCCGGCCCTATTCAACATCTTTGTCGGCGACATGGACAGTGGGATAGAGTGCACCCTCAGCAAGTTCGCCGATGACACCAAGCTGTGTGGTGCCGTCAACACGCTGGAGGAGACGGATGAGGTGGTGGATGCCTCATCCCTGGAAACATTCAAGGCCAGTTTGGATGAGGCTCTGAGCAACCTGATCTAGTTGGGGATGTCCCTGCTCCTTGCAGGGGGGTTGGACTAGATGACCTTTGAAGGTCCCTTCCAACCCTAACCATTCTATGATTCTATGATTCTATGAAACCAGAAACCATTTTGTAAAACCATGAAAAAAGTATAGTAGAAAAGTTCACTTATTGACAAAGTATTTCTCCCCCATCTTGTGTTAATAAAATCCAGAAGACCAAAATTTACTATATGCCAAGTCAAGGCCAGTTTTCCTAAAAAGGTATCTCACCACCTTATTCTGTCTATATCTCATTTCCTTTGTGATCTTTCTCTTTCCTCCTGCTGTCAGGTCACAGTGATACATCATTAACCTTAGGAGATGCCACCTTGACCCAAAGAAAATGGGTCACTTGACAGTCAGGCAGCTTGGGCAGCAGTGACGGGGAAGGTGAGAGTGAAGGAGTAAACGCTGCTGCATTCACACCGCAAATTATTACAGGTGCCTAAAACTTGGTAAACTGTTCTGGCTCTTTTTAAAGCAAGAAATCAAGGAGCAGTGGCCCACAGACAGGGTTCCACAGAGACAAAGGGATATTACATTTGTACTGTGAGGTGACTCAAGCCAGACTTTTTGCAAGGGATCAGTGATTATTAAGAAACCTTGGGAAACGTCACGTCTTACTCTGGCAGAAAAATACATAAGCAAAGCAAGAGAAATGAACCCAGATGCTTCAGAAACTATGTATTTACAGAAAATCAGAAGTACTACAGTGAAGTGGCACAAGCAGACTCAAAAGTATATTAAAAAAGTGAGCTTTAGAAAAATTTTAGAAAAATTAATTTTACTCCATTTACTCAGGCTGCATGTAGAGAAAAGAGTGATTATATTTAAATATCAGCACTATTAAGCAGAACTGGGACAGACCTGATGAAGCACCTCTTTGTTATTCAGAAGTGCAGTTGTTTTATAAAATTAGAAAAGGCAAAGACTTGCCAAGAAAAATGAGCTGATGTGAAGCATAAAGCTGTAATGCTCCATTTTGTGATTATTTTGAGCCTAACAGAGACAGTTATGGTAACTGAGCATCTCCTCATGCGGGAGTACAGATACTTCCTTGCCAGAACCTCTCAGGAGTACAGACATAGAGTTCAAACTTCTTCTCCCAATCTATCATCAAAGCTCTACTTTTCTAGCAAGGTTTAACACAGTATCTGTTATAAGGCAATGAACAGTAAATTTTGGCAAATTGTTAGTTCTGGTCTGAAGTCTCATATGAAACCTGAAGATAAAAAGCAAACATATGCATCTGTCATCCTGAAGATTTCCTGGGCTTGCTTTTTTTGTTGCTTTGCATCTTGTGCGGTTATTTACATGAATGCAAAATCATCATGATAATGAGCAATCAGTTAACTGATTCCAAAAAACAAGAGGCAGAAAAGGATACAAGTGACACCAGAACAGCAAGTGAAACAAAAAGGAATTTAAGAAATCAAATTCCAGACCTCAGCTTCACTTGCTACTGGTTGCAACATCTGGGACCACATTATCATAGCCTGTACTGTTAATTACTACCTAATACATAGAAAACAGAAATAAGGGAATTTTAATTCTGCTGGAGATAGTTTAAGTCTGAAGCGTACCTTGAAAGCAGAATGATAAGTATCAGACTGTGAAAACATTCTGAAGAAATACCTTAATTGACCAAAAAATATTTTTCCACTATTGTTCTTTTAATTACTAAAATATCCAAGAAACTATTTTAGAACCTAAATTCTAACACATGAAAAGCTGTTTTGTTGATCTGTTGATCCATCCTGAAGGCTTTTTTTTTTTTTTTTTTTTTGTACAAAAAACCTTTATACTATCAGCAACCTGATCTGGTTAGAGATGTCCCTGCTCCTTGCAGGGGGGTTGAACTAGATGACCTTTAAAAGTCCTTCCAACCCAAACCATTCTATGATTCTATCATAAACACTGGCACAAAATCAGGTTCGTGACATTATGTAATCAAAAAGCAGACCATGAAGTACACAGTCACTCTGATGATTTGTAGCCAAGAATCGTTTCAACAAAAATGGCAAATATTTTTTCCTTGCCTTTAAAGTATGATGGTGGCTGATATAAATTGGAAAACTGGTTGTCCAAAGTACTCAATTCATTTCATTATAACCCAAAGTAGATTACACGTAAAGGCAAACACAACAAAATTCTAGTAAGCATAAATACTGTTTGAGTTAGATGTATAAATGACTTCCCTTCTAGGCTGTGTTTTTATATACGATAGTTTCCACTGGAATTGTGTTAGATCAGGTAGCTGGTCCCACAGAGCATGTGAAAGAGCCTCTCTACCGCTGCATCCAAAGATAGTGGTTTTGTCAGAGCAGTCTACTTGTGCATTACTACAGAGATTTTAAGCTGACTTGTTTGCTTCTGAAGCACCTGATTGTCATTCGTATCTTCATGCTGAAGTTGATTATAGTCTGCTATTACATGTGGTACTTGACTCAGTCATCTTCTCTAGTTACCAGCCAAGCTAGATTTAGCTATAAGCCTGAAGTGCACGATGGAAACTATAATTGCTTAACAGCTTTGTTTTGAACAGGTGATACTATGAGTCCATGAAGCAGTCTGTCTAACTTCCTGGAATTTTGCTCATTTATTAATTATCTTGTATAAGTGCAGCTGACCTGCTGAGAACAGTGGTATTTATTTTCCTCTAAACTCAGGGAGATAGATTCAAACTCTTAAACTGTGTTCCTTCTTATTTTCTATTTCTTAAATATTTTCTCTAACTTGAGTGTCTTGAGGGTTGATCCTGCTGTCCTTTCTCATTCCATCAGCATATAGTGAAGTTATAAATATTGTAGGGTGCTGGGAGTTACATTCCCTGGAATAAAGGTGCAACATTCATAGGCTGCTTGCAATAACTTTAACTGGCACCATCACTCAAGTGGGTGAAGGTTATAACATAACCACTGCAATCTGTAGTTGTTACACCAATCTAAACCAGAAGCTACTGCACAGCAATTCCTCTGTTTTCCTAATGGCTCAGTCTTTATCAAGGAGCTGTACTTCCATTGGTAAGAGAAAAGTGAAACGTTCATCTTGGCTTCATCCATGCTGCCTTGACTAGATTTCCTTCTAACAGAAACTACAACATACAGTCAAGTCTGCTTTGCCCTCAGACCTTGCAGCTGGGAAGTGTTTTTGACTATCTCTGTCCAAAGGAAGCCCCTGAGACCCCATTACTGGATTAGAGCTATAAGTCCACAATTGCACTGGTGACTTGTGACAGCTCTAATAAAGAGGCAGAGTGTTCAAATAATAAATGATGCCACGGCCAACATATTCTGGCTCTGATCAACATAAGAACAGGATAAGAAGTTTACCACTTCTTTTAAAGCCCTCTGTCTGTTTTGCAATCATTAACTAGGTAGCCATTGTAAAGCTCTGATGATGTAAATGAACCGCCCATTTTGCAAATAAGAAAACGGCTTAACGTCACAGCAAGAACAAAAATCCAGGAACAGCTATCTCAGCCTGACACTCAGTCCCAAGAGGATTTCGCCATGCAGAGACAGACACAAAGCAATTGCCTGTATAAATGCAGAAATGTGCAGAGTTCATTGGGTTAACCCACATCAGCTGGTTAACTTATAAGTCACAGAGCCTGGCAAATTCACAGCTGTTTTTAACACCCATAACATTTTAAAGCCAAATAGAGGCAGACAATGTGGATTCAGGGCTCCATTTCCTATATATTTTTTTTCTGTGTTTACATGTTTTATCTTTGCAGGCCAGTCCCATTTTTAAAGAAAGATCAACACATTATTTTGCCCCAATTATGCACGTAACAGCATTAAATAGGTTGGTGTCATTAGTTAGAAATTAATGTTTTAGTGCAAACAGATATTTACATTTATCTTGTGGCCTCTAGGGAAAAATCCTACAGATTTTAACAGAAGAAAATGACACTTTTCTACTGACTTAGGTTTTGAATGTAAATGTTTTTTGAAATCTTTCATTTTTTCTTAATGGACCTAGAAGGGGCCCTTCCTAAACTATAGAAACTAAACAAATTAAGCTATATAATGTCAAGAAACAAACACAAAATAGTAAGAAACTTTGCTTTCGTACAGGGTGCAAGAGTAGAAGTAGAATTAGGTACGTGACTTTTATAGGTCTACTAGTTGTTCATAGCCCAGAATTTTATTTTATTTTATTTTTTTTTCATTCTGCAGCACCGCAGAGGTTAATAGAAGAGGAGGTGTAAACACAGTAGATGACTGACACAGTACATTGAAGATGAGCAGAACTGCCTATGAAAAATCTCACAGATACTTCTAAGGAAAATATCTCCTCTCAGTCTGTATCAGGCAGCCAGTGAGGTATAAACAGGGCGAAGACAAGACTTTAAGCAGCAATATATTTATTTTACGACCTGCCCACCCTGCCTGCCTGCTTCCTCTGTTACAGCACTTTGCTGTACACATGAAGAGCTCTCCTGGAGGCAGTTACATTTATGAACTGTTTGCTCTCTGCTTGCATTGCAGCCAGCAGCAGTACAACCATCATTCACTCCGAGGAAAAGGGAACCAGGTGAAGAAAAACGACTCTCCCCAAATGCCCTCATAAATCCACATGGAGAAATAACCACACACCACTACCCAAAACCTCTAGTTTTATTAACGGCAGGAAGGTAGTAATTCTATTCAATAAATCTTCTGAGCTTCACCTACCGGTCAAAATGGAAGATGCACCATTTTGGCCAATTCTACTAACCTTGTTATTACAGATCCCGCAAAATATTAAATCATATAATCTGGTTCACAGGACTGCCTGCTGGCAGAAATATGCTCTCAGAGAACAAATAAGTGACGTGGGAGGTTGAGCACCAATACTTCTCTCCATGCTCAAGTACAATTCTAATGGCCCTGAGGAAGGCAGTAGGATAAATAAGGAGGGGCGGGGGGGAGAGAGAAAAGAAATCTGAACATAACCTGAAACCGGAAGAAAACCTAAAGTAGAATGACAATAATGACAACTGTTTTGGAGCACTGGACCAGAATACAGATCTCAATAACACGTATTAACTTACTGGACAGCATCACATATGCTGTTCCTTTTTTGATGGATAATTTTCCCTATTTGTAGAATAGTGACCATATTTACCATCCCATAAACGTGCTTTGAGTATAGCAACATAAAAACAACCAGATGCTCTAAGTATTACAAGAACCACAGGAAGATCAAACTGGTGGTTATCTGCTTGTAGCTGAAATGGCTTCAGTACCACTGTTTCATCAGTAGGGAAAATTAGCTGAACCCCCGACATGTAAAATTTAATAAATCCCTTAGCAGCTGTACCACAGTCCTAAATGCAGAGCTGTAAGAGCTAGACCTCAGGTCTATGGGAGACTGTACGTGGTTATTAGTGTGTGCCTTTTGCAGATACAAAATCACTGACACAAACTGCTGTGTCAGGGGCCAGGGAAAGTACAGCCGCTATCTTTTGCAGTTTGTCCAAATGAAAAAGAATATACCACCTGCAAACCAAAGTGGAACCAATTCATGAGCAAAAATGCATGACTTAAGTGCCTATAAAATATTTCAGGTTATATTAAATATAACAGAATGTCTTTTCAAAAGTAAGTGTAGATGCAGCAGTGATTTCACATCTCTGACAGCGCACCTTCCTGGACTACACTATTTGTCATTGATAAGGCAAAGCCAACTGCGCCTCTGAACCAAACTGCATTGTAAAGGGGCCATGGACAGAGGGACTCCTCATAATAAGTACAGGAACAAACAAAACCAGCATTACTACTCAGCTTTACAAGATTATGCTGCAGGCAACATGTTTCTTTTTAGCCTGAATGCAAACGGAAGCATGTGCAGTTACAGCATCAGTCCGTCCATCATTCCCCTTTTCCTTCCCCAGGAAGTGATTTTGAATCAACTATGTTCAAATTCAAAGACATTAACACCCCACAACTTTTGTGAAAACAAGCAGCCAGACTACAGCAACACCCAAGGTAGCCCCTCCCGCCCCCAACCCCGAATGAACGGCTGCGGTGCGAGTGCAGTTGCTATATTCTGCGGTGGCCAATACAGCTAGAAGACTTCCTTCCCCCAAACCAGGCTTTAGAAATTGCACTGCTGAAGCAACTACTTGTTTGTTCTCACAAAGTCTGCAGAGCATAAACACTGTCAGGGTATTATCCAGGTTGCTGAAATGTGGTGTTATTAGCAGGAACATTACAGATTCATTTTTTACTATGGATCTTTAAGTGGGAGGCTCATTATGGTGTTGTTTTCAAAAGCTGAGAATAAGTTTGCAACTCTCCAATGTGCTCCACAGGCTTTGTTCTGCTTTCTTTTCTTTGCCAGTGAGCAACATACTCTCCTAAATTGTGAGAAATTTTTTTTAAATTATTTTTTAGAGAAGGCTGTGGGAGACAGGATAGAAATGGCATCAAAACATATTTTCTGCAAGAATAATGTGAAGTCTACCTTGCACAGCTTAACATTTCTAATAACTTCCATGCATATACCCTATGTGAGGAATAAAGTTAAAATGATTTGTTTACTGAATGGTGTCAAGCCTAAAAATGCACAAAGCAGATGAACAGACACTCAAGTGTCTGCTTAATTACAGTTAAATATAGGAGAACACAGATAATTTCAGTCTTCAATACGTGCACCTGGCACTACCCACTTCACAGCTTTATGTGATAAGCACTGCGAGCATCAGCTTTCCAATGGCCCCAGAAATGGGATCCATGCATAGTGTGGATGACCCAGCCACTGGGTTGACAAAATCCCTTACAACACCAGAGGTGCTGATACTGATCTTCCTATTTGTGTACTACTTCATTATGTCTGATTTGATGTTATGACTCTACATTACGGCCAAATTCTGGAACTGAGGAGGCTTCTTCAGGGGTCACCAACTCTGGAATAATCTCTTCTCATCACTGAGTTTCAGGTCACTTTAACCACAGGAAACACAAGCCAGTGATGCCTTGGAAGTGTTCAAGGCCAGGTTGGACGAGGCTTTGAGTGACCTGATCTAGTGGAAGGTGTCCCTGCCCAGGGCAGGGGCATTGGAACTACATGATCTTTAAGTTCCCTTCCAACCCAAACCATCCTATGATTGTATGAAAAAATGATAAAAATCAAGAAAAAGGTAAAAGACTTATTGCTAAAGCAGCAGAAAGTAACTGTATGACAGAAGAACTTTGAAAAATGGGTATTTCTAGGTAAACCAGAGGTGAGTACTTCACAAATACTCTTTTCAGAAATATATAATTGGGGAGAGAGCAGCTGGGATGAGGGGTGCATGAAAAACTACTCTTTTTTTTTAACAGAGATTTGCAATTTATGATGGGGACACCACAATATATACCAGGTCACCCCAGTTGCCACTGAAATGCAGTCGCCTGTAGAGTGGAAGGTAGTTACCCATTAAGAGCAGATAGCAACATTATAACAACAGCTTTGAGCAAGGGATTTTGAAAAGCCCTAAAAGGAATTTTAGGTAGGCAGAATGTAATTATCCATTTGGAATTCAGCCAGATACATACAAGTCTCTAAGCTCTGCATTTGCTGCCAGTCAAAATAACACTGCATCCCCACAATTTGCAGCGGCAGGATTGCTAGGCAGATCGCGGATTAAGCACTAGGTACCTCATGAGCTATTTGCGGGATGGTTACAGCAAACACTGCTGTCTGGGAAGAAAAAAGCCAGAAAGAGAGCCAGAAAAGTATCAGGCAGCATGACAAACTCTCCGTTACTTTGAAGTCAAGGGCAAAACCCTTTTCACACACTAGAGATGTAAAAAGTTATTTGGCATATCAACCCTCCTGCAAGCAACTGCAGCCATCTGGCTTGCTTTCAAACCTCCCGCCCAGACATCTCCTTTATTTATACAGCCCCTGGGGAACCTCACACTTTTCTGACAGCTCCAGCAGACGGGTACTTTCCCCTCTCTGTTCCTATCTGCCTATATCTGTGCTTTGGCTCACGGTAGCTTTCTGTTTCCAGATATGCTGCTGAAGCTGGAAACAAGTGCCAACCGAATCGGATCTTTTCAATAAGATGCACTTGAAGCTATGCTCTCTGCACTTAACATGCCATCTACAATCCTCTGGGCACACACACTCATTCTGTTTGCCTTCTCCACAGTGTGCTATTCATTTGAGGAGACAAGCATATTACCCATGTTAGCAACATGGGTTGGAACAAAGCCCTCAGAGTCCATCCAGATCACTTCACCCAGTTAGCGCTGCAGTCTATGATGCTCTTTTCATCCAGTCTGTTCAAGCACCGTTTTGAAGAGAGGAACATAGTAGACAGCAAAGAAAGTAAAACCCTCCCCAGCTCCTGAACTCTTTTCCCTACTGACTTACTAGACAGAGCATAAGTGATTTTTGCTAGTTTCTCAGCACCTTATCTTTCAAGAAACGGTTAGAGCTCAGAGTAGTAGTAAAATCCAGAGATTCTTAAGGGAAAATGTACGATACACTGGGAGTACATTTTTTTGCTATCTAGATTGGAATAATAGTGGTATCATTTATAAACAAGTAAGATTTACAGATTCTCCTTAATTTTCCTACTTCAGAGGCTGAAAATGTTCTGAATTGAGCTATTAAGTGGAAACTCTTGTGAGGTTATGCCCCAAGCTGCTGAATTTGGAATCACAGAATATCTTAGATTAGATAGGATCCCTAAAAACCCACCCCCCTATACAAAAGCAGAGTCAAGTTCAGAGTTAGATCAGGGTGCTCTTGTCCACTCAAGTTCTGCATATCTCCAAGGACAGAGGCACCACAGACACTTCTTAAAGAAATTCAGAGACACGCGGACCAGAAGCCTGACAAGGGTAATAATTCTCTTCTGTGATTGTAATAGCTCTAGGGAGATACTCACAGTCAAAATACCCATATTCATATTCTAATATGCCTTTAGCTAAAAGGAAAGGTGAGAGTCCTGCAAAGGCTGATTTGAGAGAATCTATGTGAGATAATACAAGGAGCCTGTCTTTTCTAGTTATGTAAACTGTCTGGAGAAATAAGCCTACCAGGTCAATGCTTTAAACTAAGTATCCACATTTAGGAGGTGTAAATATCCAGCAAAGGATAAGTAACAATTTCTTAAATATCAGTAAAACCTAGGAAAAACAGCACCATCCGCTATTACTGCAGCACTATGATTGTCCAGAGATGACACTGATGAACGTATTTCAAAATCTCCCCAATTTCATATTGCCCTCCTTACTTCAAACAACCAGGCCAGTCACACACAATATAAACTGCAAAATATAGGTGATGTGGGGAGAGGTGGGCATGACCTGAAAGCTACAGTATTTTACTCAAGTAGTTACTTAAGTAACTTAGTTACTAGAGCCACTTGAAATTGGACAAGGTAGTAGACAAACAACAGGAGAAGAAATCAGGCACTCTTCTCTCTGCACTGTAAAATCCATTTATGTTTCAGGGAAGTACAGATTAAAGGGCAAACTTTTCTGCAATTGGATTGCAATATGACTCTAGTTTGTTATGGGCAGGGTGCCCTTATTTTTAATTATCAGTGCAATACATGTTTTTAAGGCTGTTAAACTTGACAGAATGCCTTTAATTAGCTACTGCATCTAAAGTGGGACATCTATATTATTTCCAACACAGAGTAGTTAAGCCATAGTAGAATGATTCAGAGCAGCCTTATTGGTTCAAGGATTTACTCAATCAAAATTTAACATTCAGGAAGCTATGATACTTGTTTCCATTTAGAAATTATCTGCAACAATGTCTTTAATGGAACTCTTTTGACAACAACATTTTCGTTATGTTTAACTAGAACTAGGCTTTTTGAACCAGGCTGCTAGATTTTTAATTATGAGTTTAATTGAAAGCTCGGTTAACAGACACAACAACCTGAAATTGTATACCGAGATCACGATATGATCCAAATCAACTCGGAGCAGGTTTCAGGTCTGAGAAAGCTGACAAAAAACGGTCAGCAAAATAAAGATTATGATTTTTTCATTAAACCATAACAAATATATGAAAGCTTTGTATGAAAGATTTCAGGTTGAATCATCCCCTACTGTAACACATATCTGTGGTGCTGTAGTAAGGATTGATACCAGAAGACTGAGAGACCCAGCTAGACCAACTCTGCCCACCTTCAGCAAAGAGCGGGGGGTACGTGTTGCAATAGAGATGCCAAAGCTCCAAAAGTTTCTAAGCTGCGTTATGAGGGGTGAGCTGTTCCTACATGACTGGTAATAAAAATAAGGATTAAAAGTGAAGCTAACCCCTCACACCCCAGTAAGTGCCAAATAAATAGTTTGAGGATTTTTAAGCTGCTATTTGATAGTCAGCAAACAAGAAACACAGCTACGCTCAGGCATACTGGATAAATTATTCAAACGACAGCAGTAAACTCTTGTCATTTCCTGGCAGAAATCTTTTTCCCTACTCCTTGACCAACCCTTGCTAGTCAAGCAGAAACCAGGCACAGTCATCTCAGTTTATTCTGTACTTTGCCTCCTCATTGCCCACCATTTCACTGATGCAAATGAACCAATTTTTTAAGAGAGCACGTTTAAAACCTGTGATGGCAGAATTAGGTTAAGGAGAGCAAGAAGTCATAATGCAGGTACATTGTTTACCCAGAAGAACTGCTATCAACTCCACTAAAAGACAAACAGTAAGTACAGCATACTATGCTGTGTGATTTTCTCCATCAATCATTCCAGCTGCTGTTTATTATTAGATTTTTAAAGGGTGGTACAAGTGTTTGAACAGGATAAGTAGCAAGGAAGCAAAGCATTATAGGATATTTTCATTTTCAGGCTCCTGACTGCAAAGCAATATATTCTTTCAGCAGCCAACACTGCCAGAGAAGCCAGTTTAAACATTTTAGATTTTTACATGGGCTTTCAAACGTAAAGAAGGATTTGTAGCCAAGCAACACATTTGAACAAAACATTGCTAGTGGCACTACAAGGGAAAACTTCTGGACAAAGCCCTTGCCATCTGGACCCCTAGAGGTCAAATCCTGCTTGGGTCACTCAGGGAATGTGACTGGACTGGACCCAGGGAATATGAGTCACTGTCATAAAACAGTGGCAGTATTTGGCATGGTTGTCCACCTGTGCTGGGGGATGAGCTCCAGGTGTTACTGGTCAGCCTCAGAGCTGCATTGGAAGCTCACAGGGCTTCTGTTGGCCTGCCTGTGGCTGCTGTACGGGTCGTGGTGAATCAAGTTTCAGTAGGGCTTACGGCCAGGCATTTCGGGAGATCAGGAAAGCATCACTGAAGCCGCTGTTCTTGGCAGCATGTGGCTCTTACTGCGAAACTGCTAGGCAGATTTGCAACAAAGCTCAGAACAGAGTCTCAGGTTTAAGTTCCTGACAATCTGTTACCTTCCCAAGGAAGAAACATTTCCTAAAAAAATCTGTCATACCTTAGTCACTCACCATCATTCACCTGATGGCAGCCCAAATACAGTTTGAAGAAAGTTAAAGGAAAGAGGCTGGGTTTTCAGCAGTGTTTCTAGGTAACACGTTGCAGAAAACTGATGACTGATTATTCAGAACACACTCCTTTCTGTTTTCTCCAAAGAGTTCAGAAAACTGAACAGATATGAGAAACTAAGATACAGAACAGCAAGAGCAGCTTTCCTGACTTTTTCCTATTTTCTCTATGAAACGTAATAGTCCCTCCAGTTCTCAAGCTCTCCAGATGCAGAAGACCAGAGGAAGAAGGTGCTTCTGTGCAATGAAAGCAAACTTGCAAGCAAGCTAATCTTCCGAGCTGCTGCCACTTCAATTTCCTGGGCATATGTCAATGTATTCATCCATGCTAGTCTGCACTGAACTTTTTTTTTTGCTTTGAAATGTGTTAACACAAGGCTCAGTAACAGCACTTTTAAGCAAAAATTCCATTGCACGTGCCTGGGTAAAAAGGAAGATGAGAGCAGTGACACTACTCTGCTTTTCTGACATTAAGATTTGTGTCTTAGTGTATCTATGTCATATATGGCACTCTGCTTGTCCTCCTGCGGAAAAAAAAAAATTAAAAAAAAAAACAAAACCAACTTTGTTTCATGTTATCCAATATAACTGTCCTCAAGCTCTCTGACTGAAATAACTTGAAAAACACAATCACAGTTTTACAGATACAGCTGGAAAATGGCACTTACAAAAATGCCAGGTTAAATAACAGATCAAGCAGTTTGGAGAGGCTGCAGATAAGGATGTTTCAGAGTTACGGTTCTCTTGATTTGTTCAGAGAAAAGGGATTTTACTCTTAAGCAGCAGATTTAAATCTTGTGGATTGAATCAGAAGAAAAAAATCTCAGTCTCTCTGTTTGCTCCTCTCACCATTTAGAAAACTGTTTTTAAATCCTTTTCGTATTCTCTGTCCCCATCTATGACAACCCTCTGTGAGACATCCTACGGCAGAACGAGGCAGTAGTAACTTCAAGGTCCCTGTGTCTATTTGGCAGCCAGTGAACTTGTCAACACATTGACCATTAGAGTTCTGGCAGCATAACCTGTTCTGGCATAATTACTGCTTCATGATTTTTTTTGACTATTCCACAGAAAAAAACCAGCATGTTTATAATTAATAATATTCTAGCCTTTATTTCAATCAAAACTGCCAAGTTAGGAACAAGCTAGTAAAATTCAAATTAACATTTCTTAAAATGATTATCTATCTTTTCTACCTCCTGGTAAAAGCAGGATTTTTTTTTTTTTTTATAATCCCTCCTCTGCATGGTCTAGTACCTCTCTTCCTTATTTGTTCAAGCCATATGCAGTGTAATACATCTCAAAGTTAGGGACTGTATTGCCTTTCCTATTTACCATACCTAGGAGGTATGGACATACTGTGCCATTTTCACCTTCAAATCTCCTCCCTTTTTCAATAATCCAGATAAATCAGCCTTGCAATATGCTCCAAAGGCCACTGAACTTTGGTTCCAACAATTTTGTTGTAGCAGTAGGAAGAATGTAGTCTCCAAGGTTACTGGGACACAAGTAATTTAGAAATTTCAAGCAGCTCATTGAATTGCACAGAGAAGATATGTTCCCTACAGGAAGCAACACAGTGAAAACAAATAGACATTGTCTGCATCAGCTGAAATTTCTGAGTGCTCTGCAGAGCCAGCCCTGTTCAGCCGAGCAGGCTGGGGACCGTGAAAGCCTGGGCTCCCGCAGTGGGGTCCTGCAGACCTCTTGACTGTGCGGACGGAAAAAAACTTTGCAATTCCCATGCTTGGGGTTGAGAACTGATTCTGAAAGTCCAATCACACTCTGTGTAGACACCCACAATGCTGCACTTGTGCCCGTTGTCACGAGACAGAATTTGCAATTAGATGCAGAAGCAAAGGGAACTAGCTCCTTTTTATTCCAGTCATACACAGCTCTCCTGTGTAAGGGATCAGGTTTTTTTTTGCTTGATCATTTTCTCTGATGCATACAGTAGGGGCAGGTGTAAAGATGTTTTTTGACCTTTCCTATGTCCATAAAATATGTTAGAGTAGAGCCCAAATACCAGAATTAGTGTATATTCCTCCACTTGTAACAGAATGAGCCAGGTAAAGGTCTGATCTCGGTTACCCAGGCAACTGCAAACAGCACGGACCGCTCATGCTCATTAGAAATTTTTTTTTTTTTTTTTAAAAAAACCTTCCATCTTGGAGTCTGCAGTGCTTCCAAGTAATTATATTCATATGGTGCATATATGCTGCAAAAATAGCTTCTTCATTTTCTGCCAGCCAAATTAACCATGAAAACAGACCAGTTTAAGTACATAATTATTATAGACTAATCTGGCAAACTAGGCAGACAGTATTACCCCAACCTGGGCAGCCCAATCTCCTGGGATTTCACTCGCCTGAGGCTTTTTACAGAGAGCAAGACAGCTTGGAACACGCAGCAGGCAGGGAGGGCAGGTAGGCAAGAAAGAGTTGTGATGGAAGGGGCTGCTCTTTCAGCTTCATTTCTGCAAAGACACTGCTGTAAATCTTCAGCAAAAGCTCAGAAAATATTCAGGACTGCAATGGGGAAGGGATAACCACCCCCACATGGGGAGCCGGGATCAAACGCCTTCAGAGTTTAAACAACTAGTGAAATGATCAGACAGCCCCATCTGAACTGCGTTTTGAGGCGGAGGAGTCTGCAAACGTAAAATGAGGCAGGCGGGGGTGTAAAGGTATGGCACACAGGTAACCGTACGAGGGGAAAAATGGATCTGTTTCCAGATAGAAAACACATTTGCCATTCTGGACCCTGAGACACTTCAGGTGGAGTGTGTTCCACAGCCTGTCTTTTAGGAAGACTGGATGAAGATACGTCCCTCCGGTCTTGGCAGTGCTGCGCAGGCAGTGTTCTGGCGAGAGGGAAAACCAGTTCCAGCTGCAGCTGGGAGGTTGCTTGCCCCAGAGCACAGGCCACCTTCACCTCCTGCCCCCACCCCACAGCAGTCAGTGTGGCTTGCTTAGCCCTTCAAATACTGGCAACGTAGGTGAAAAGGTGTTCTGCTGCTCTCCACAGGCTGCCCTCTCTGCTTTCCCCTACAACTTGCCCTTCCCTGCAGGAACCCAGATCCAGGACCTCAGCTGACTGGTGTGAGCTTAAAACAGCTCAGCTCCTGCAAACGGCCCTGCTAATCCACCTACCAGTGGGACTGGAACTTGAGGTGAAGAAGAATAATACTGGAGGTTTAACACAGCCTCTTCATGCTCTCGGCTGCAATGCAGAAACCATTCGCACGGCTCTGCAGCCTCAGGACACCGTACAGCCGCCTGAGAATGCTGACACGCAGCACACCCTGTCCCTGCCTCTCCGAGGATCTGAAAAAAGGATGGAGCCTTCCAGAGCAGCGAAAATACGCAATGTCTTTAAAGACTGTAATTGAATGAAGGCTCCAAAGGAGATGCAAGAGAACACACCACTGCCATTACAAGCACGTTCTGGAGTTGGTGGAGACCTAAAAGAACATTTTAAAAATGGCAAAGAATACAGAAGAGTGGGAATGAGATCTTCTCAGGAGAGATGGCATCATGTTGATAAGAGAGAGTCTTTCATCATGGAACAGTTGATGAGTCTTTTCTGTTGGGTATAATATGCACTGGAAGGCATTTCTCAGTAGCAATTAACCTATTAGTGCGTTTAGTGGAAAGTGAAGCAGTGCTGAGCTCAGACAAAAGAAAAATATTATAATCTTTCTTCTATAACTTTGTTTTGGGTAAGACAAGTAAAGCACACTGGGTCATACTGACAGGTTCAGTCTGCATGGTCTGAAAATGGTGCTGGAATGAATCACACTTACATCTCAGGGGTTCCCCTGAGGACCTTGAGAGTCTGGGCTCTGGCCTTGCCTTCAACGCCCTCAGCTGTCCGCCTCAACTGCACTAGAAGTGTTCTTGATTTTCCCTGCTTAGGTACTTAAGAAGAAAACCAGTTAAAAGAGATTTTTCTCTCACTTTCTGCAACATGCAGATAGAAGAGCAATGGACCTCCTGGGATCCGGCAGGAATGGGCCCAAATGTAAAGGCAAAAATTAATCTTTAAATATAAGTGTAACAGTTACACTGCAGCTTGTAACATTTGAAAAATAACAACTTTGAACACTAAGGGAGCTAAATTCACACAGATTTACAGTATAGTTGTGGAAAAGAGCCAGGACAAGCAGCATCTAGCTTAGCCAAGGTTAACTGGACAGTGGAGCAAACACTGTTCAGAAGCAGGATGATCCTCTCCCTCTTTCCATGGGCTACAGGAGGCACTTAGCTGTTATAAATTCCCTGCTAAATTGCAGGACTACTCAACTTTAACAAGCAAATTTAGGTTTGGCTTTTTTTTTTTTTTCCTCTCTCATAATGCAGTGATGGAAAAAAAAAAAGCTACAGTATTTATGCTACTCAAATACAGCAGAAGAATTCTAGTAAAAATATAGTATTCTGAAAAAGTAAATACAGATGTCCAGGTTACTGCCCTGGGTGGATAACCTCACACGAAAAATCTCAACAAGTGAAAAAACAAAGAAAAAGCCTCCACTATTGCACCATATTATGGTAGAGAAGCAGTGTTGTTTTCAAGGCTACTTCTACAACTGTTCTGAAAATAATGTATATTGATAATAATAATATCAATAATAATACCTTTAGAAAAGATTTTTTTTTAAGTTACATGTTGATAACCCATTTCAGTTCCTCTACCATGAAAGAAAGCAATAAACATTAAGGCATAATCTATGAACATGAAGTCATCCTTTAAATGAGACTTTAAAGACAGCAACATGGAAAGTTATCAAGATTGTTTTTGCATGGCCCAAAAATAAGGACAAGCATGGACTTTTACCATTCGGAAGCAAAAAAAAAAAAAAACACCTCAAGAGATACGGTGACCATAAGTCAATGTATATAAAGCAAGAGAACATGAATAGACACAGCAGACAGCAAAACTGAGTAATAGCCATGGGGAGCATTAGCCAGGGCACTGTCAACTATTTCTCCACTTTCTATGTGTCATCTGGAGTGATTGTCACAGAAGTTGGTCGCTATTATCTTGACTATAAACACTTTCTCTATAGGAGATTTATCAAGGTGAACATTTTCATGAAACACCTTTTAGAAACAAAAAAGCTCTTTATTATTTTTCATAAGGTGAAAATAAATTGATGAGGATCTTTCAAAGTGTCTGATAGTGTTTCCTGATATAACACAGGTATCAGCCATAAAAATATTTAATAGAAGATCAATTTGTTAGAAGAGATTAGTATAAATCCATATGAAAACCTTTTAATTCTTTTAGTGGAAATAACCTGTCATTTCCTGGCAGCTCTTATTGTACCTAGATTTTTTTTTTTGCCTTTCATATATTATGAGCTAGGCGGGAAAAAGAGTCTTTTACATCAAAGAACAAACATAAAAATAAGATTTAAAAGCCTGGCAAAGATGATGCTTTAAGAAAACACATCAGATGCCATTCTGACATCTGAGCGAAGTAGAAGTTACTAAACCATCCATCTAGAGTTAGAAAAGAACGGTTCATCCTGCAGGAAAAAAGATGAAAGCCCCCTATCTGTTATGACAGACAAATAATAAGTAGCTGTTATCTGTATGGATATGAACAGTCTCAAATTAATGGCTGTAATCGCTACTGGGCACTAGCTAAAAGCTACACACCTCGGTATGTTGTCACCTCTTTTCTATCAGCTTCTCAACGCATTTTCAGTTGATGTTAATCCCATGCACAGGACATCTCCAGGTAAATATTTGGTTCTGACATAACTTTAATAATTCAGGGAAGACGACTCCCACTTCTAGGAAAAGCTGATTCATATTCCTTTGGTGTGCTGGCTGCATGCTCTCTCAGGCCAATCCCATCCACTTTCAAGGTAGCTTTAGCTCTTCATCCTAATATCCTCAGGAACACGAAGGGTGAGTTGCAGCTGCTTTTCTGCAAAGCAGGAGGCTTTTACCATCTGGTGCACTGTTGTTCTGTGTTTAGATCAAACATGTGAGTCAAGCAATTTGTTTATGTATTTAATTCTGCATGTACTGCAGGCACGTCTGCCCATTCCAAAGAAGAGGAAATTTTTGAACACAATGAATACTCTTTTTACTTTTAAATTAAATGTAGAATTTGACTCAAATAAAATCAAAACTTTAAAAATGGATTGATGGGATCATCTGAGAAATTATTTCAACAGCAGAAAAGTTTCATAGTATAAAGATGTTTGCTCCAATTCCAGAGTTGATGCGCAGGGGGACTCTGCCTTCTGAACTTTGTACAGTATTGCCCATTTTACAATAAACTTTACATTTTAGTCAGTCCAGAAACATACAACCAACTTTTCTAGCATCTAGAATTTTCACACTATTAAAGACAAGCTGCATAGTATGCAGAACCATTACCATCTTTATGTCTCTTCAAGTCCCAAAGTCAGGTTCTTTAGCCAAATGAGCTGTGCTGCAATCTTTATGAAATATTTTGTTTATTTATTAAATCCTTGAATCAATTTAGTGCCCCAGAAAATAAGAGCCTACTGAACTTTCAATTTTTTTCCAGTCTAGTTCTGACCCATTGCTTTACTTGACACCAGCAATTCTTCTTGTTGAAACCCCTGTTTAAAGGTTATGACAGTTTGCACAGGACATGATAGAACTTGTAATGTCATCACTGACAAGGCTACAACCTTCACTTGTTGACATCTTATCAAATAGTCTCATTTTTGTTCAAATCTTGGCCTGAGTTACTTAAAATGACACTTTTTCATTGCTAGTAACTGAGTCAGCCAGTAATTGCTGCCCAAAATAATAGAAATTCATAAAAATAAATGATAGGAGATCGTTATTTTTAACATGTTTGACTTGGTTCCTGAAATATCACTCAGTGACCTAGAATAATAACTTATGCAAAGGGTGAATCAGCTAGAAAGCCAGAGTGGATTTACTCATGGGATTGACAACCCTGCAAGTAATAACAGAGGAGGCTCTGCTGCCTCCTCCTCCTCCTCCCTTCCTCTCCACTGCTGTGCCCAGCTTTGCACAGGGCCTATCAAAACACCCATTGTGCAGGTCATATATCTGCCGAACTGCATCCAAACAGCTGGAGACCTTGAACTGCTTGGTGAGGGACACATCACACAAGATGGCAAATTTCTAGGGTCAGTCAAGCTAGTTTTCATTTGCCATCTAACCAGGATTTTAAAACAAGCCTTTAGAGGAGGAAAAAGTTAAACATTTTAACTGCTAAGGGTCTTCTCTCCAAAACACAAGCTTTCAGACACTGACACAGGTACATCCTCAATAATAGTCAGATGTAGCACAAAAATAACTTAGACAAGCTGAATTTCAATATCACAAGGACCACAAATCCCAAGTTAAATCCAGGTTTACAGCTACACAAATTGTATTATGTTGGCCAATTACATAAATGAACTTTTCATTATCGGCAGCCAGAGATTTAGCACATTCTCATATTAGCATACAGCATGCTCCCGTGGAGAAATCCCTGTCCTCAGGTGCACAGCCGGCTGGTCAGTTGGTTTATAACAACCATGACCCTTCAGAGCTACCACTAACCTGAGGGTGAAAGAAGTGCAGCCTTAGAGAAGCTGAAGGAAACCAGAGACCATCAAAACTGCTAGCGATGCTGGAGCTGACGCTAGTTACAAGTCTGCATTTAGTCTGGGAAAAGCAGACTCCCTCAGGGGAGGCACAGTGACACGGTAGGTATGAGTCTAGTCTTTGAAATGAAATATTAAACACATTAATAAAGTTGCTGGGCAGAACTGATAGTTGGAAATAGGAAGCTTAAAAGAAAACCCAAAACAAACCTCAAAAACTCCAAATAACCAACAACAAAAAAAAGGGAAAGATCTGAAAGATCAAGACATAAAACATTAGCAAGAATTGACTTGCTGACTCTTCACACAGCCGTTGACTTTAACATTGTTTTTTAACTCTCTGTTCCCGTTGCAAGCTCATTTCTTTCTCCTGAAATAGTTCCCGTTCAATGGGATGGAAAAGCAATGCATTTCTAATTAGAAGACTTTTATAAATGTAGTATGAAAGAAAGGAGTAAATTTATAAGATCTAGACATGAATATATGTTTCCTCTCTCTTTTCTGTTCCCAAGGTAGTGATCTAATCATGAAGACATGTACCCTTTTTAGTTAACATTGTCTTGTTCTCATGGATGCCTGCTGCCAACAGTGGGAAAGTTAGTATAAAACTAATGTCTGCAGCACTGGGTTGTATTTGGGAGATCTTTTCTAGTTTTCATTCTGCTACAGGCTTGTTGTGTGACCTGCATACCTTTGTGATGCTTTTAAAAACACATATCTAGATTGCAAGATCTTTGGGGCATGACTTCTTATTCTTATTCTATTCACGGACTAATAACAAATATATTTATTGCAATCCTTCCCTTAAAACTCTAGAATAATATTTTTAAAAACACATTAATCATTGACTGCTGAGCATCTGTTCTGAATTTATCATGACCACCGAGTGGGCTGGGGGTGGACAAGAAATTGGGAGGGAACACAGCTGGGACAGCTGACCTCAACTGACCAAAGGGATATCCCATAACATATGTTATACTCAGCATATAAAGCTGGGAGAGGAAGGAGGAAGGGGGCGAAGAGGGGTGTTCATATTTATGGCGTTTGTCTTCCTAAGTAACCTTTATGCATGTCACATGTGATGGAGTCCTGCTTTCCTGGAGGTGGCTGACACCTGCCTGCCAATGGGAAGCATTGAATGAATTCCTTCTTTTGCTTTGCTTGTGTGCATAGCTTTTGTTCCACCTATTAACCCATCTTTGTCTCAACCCACAAGTTTTCTCACTTTTACCCTTCTGATTCTCCCTCTCATCCCTCTAAGGGTGGAGTGAGCAAGCAGCTGTGTGGTGCTTAGTTGCCGCCTGGGGTTAAACCATGGCAAATCTGTGTCATGAACCCAATAAACCCCCTAACTCTGATACTTTTAAGCTAGTTTAACCCTTACTTGTATCATTAAGCTGTTAAATTATTAACTTGAGATCCCCAGAAGCTCTAACTCAAGGGAAAGGAAGGCATTACTATGTCTTTTATCATCAATGCTCCTTGTTTTGTGCAAGCAGCCACCTCTGTATCAAGACGAAAATCTATCTGTAGCTGCAATGCTGGGATAAAACTGCTTCTACCCTTCTCAGATATCCAAGATGCAGGTTTGCAGTTTAATTCATGGCACAGCAAATCACTCTGAATCTCTTCAGTGCTAACTGGAACATGAAAAGACAATTTTTCCACTAAGGAGTTGCTCTCTGTGATTCCACGATCATTTATCTTTAATTAAAATCCTGTTATTGTAGACAGTATTACGCTGCAATATCCAGAGATCACAGAGTGCTTACTTCTTGCTCAGTAGCACATTACTTGCTTTGGCAACACTGTACTGCATTTCTACATCAAAGAACAGCTGTTTCACTTCATTAATCAATTATTTAATCAATAAGTATGTGAAATGCCAAGAAGGAGTTACAACTGAAAGACGGACAAAACTTGCACAATTGGTTCTGAAACACTTCTTCGCTTGTGGATGTGTAGCTCTGGCTTACAGCACTTGGTTTGACAGAGATTGAAGCCCAATTCTGCATTAACAGACAATAAATCAAGTGCTAAAGTCAACAGAATCGGACACATTTCAGTTTGCACTCTTATATCTACCTCTGCTCTTGCCAGACAGATCCAGAGAAGGAGTTGACCGACCTAGTTAAAACTGCCCAATTAGCTGAATGAATGACATAATGTTGAAGAAAGTGAAAAAGAGCAATACTCTCAGGAGAGAGCTGTCAGGGACTCGACTGGGACTGGGGAGGATCATCCTACTTATGATGAGACAAAACTCAAGTTTCTAATCCTGTTACTCCTAGTTCTTGCAGAGATGGGAAACTTAACAAGGTAGGTCAAAAGGCTCCTAGTGGAAGGTGTATTATTTTTCCTAGGAATGAGATAAATTCTTAAAGAAGAAAGGCCAAAGTTTCTTTCTGATGCTATTATAAACTGCAATAACTGGGAAACTAAACAGCAAAACCAAAACCAGAGCTCATATCAATTCTTTTCATGTTTTTCAGCAACAAAATACTGAATTTCTCAGCAATGTGCTTGAAAGGCTTAATTGCCAAATGGTAGCACCTTCTATGTTACTATGAAAACAGACACATTTACCTTTTATTTCCCATTATTATCCTTAAGGACATACAGGTCTCACCTCAAGAAAGCAGAGGAAAAAGTAGTGAAAATACAGAAATTATATCAACACACTTCGGATTGAGAGAACGGAGCAAATTCAGTTATGCTGATTTCCTTTGACAGCAGCTCTATAAAGGCAGCAGAACACAGAGGACTTACAGAACATATTAAAGCAAAGCCTCTTCCATCACACCAGCCAAGCCTCCCTTCTCCATTACCGCAACTGCTTCAGTAATCTTCAAGATTTCCAGGCCACTGAGAAAAAGTCTGATCATGACACATTAATGAATAGATTCAGAGTAATCTGAATGTCTCATCCTCTCAACAAAAAGGCCAAAAGGAATATTTATTATTCAAAAATTGTGCAGAATGTTAGAGATTGCACAGGGGCAACCCCCGCCTCCCCACCTTTAAAAAACCTGTCTGGTGTAACCTCTCTTTTCTGCTATTAGATTCTTCTGTATCCAAAGCAAATTAGCAGAGTGAGTGCAATGTCACTCAGTCATGTCTAGTGGTCAAACAGGACGGTAGGATTTCTTTATTACCAGGCATTAATGATGCAGCATTTATGTGTGTGATTAGCTATTATTATAGTGAAAGGCTGTACAATATCTCACAGTGACAGTGTTGCCAAACGAGCAATTAAGAAGCAGGGTTTAGAGTGATTGCTTTTGACCAGCTGTAAAAGTAGATCATAGCTGATGGGATGGTAATTCTTCAGCGATGGACGTGCTCTGCTCCCTCGAAACCTTCCCTCTGTGGTTTGCATGGGAGTGATGCTGTCCAGGTAAAGCGTTTTCTCCTGTTCCAATCCCACTCTTACTTCTCTAACCCATAGAAATTTGTATATGCTCATGGTAACTTCATTGTTTGATTCACCTCATTTGCCTAGCCAAATTATTTCAGGAGTGACAAACTCATGACACTACTGCAGCGTGTGCTGTATGGGGTTCTTTTTCCAAGCTAACAGTAAGACTCTGAGTGGAATAGATTTTCCTGATAGAGATGCTGAAAGCAAGAGAACTGGGAACCAGGCACAAACAACAAGGTATAATTTCTTCCAGATGATACAAAGCTATAAAACAGGCTATACATCTGATCTCCAGACACTCGCTTTAGTGCCCTGCAAGTCCTTATATCAGATGCCTATAGGTGAACAAAAGCATCTGCAGTCCAGACCAGATATCAAGACCTAAATAAGACACTGAAGCAGAAGGGCTCCAGGCTTCCTCCCTCCCAGCAGCAACACGGCAGGTTTTGCATACCAGAAGGGAGAGAGTCTTGCAGTACAAGTGGCACAGCTCCAGCACTCACTGCAGCTTACATGGATGAATCCCTTCTTCATGTGTTGCTGGAGCAGCTGAAGGGGAAACACTGGTGACTTCATGCTGCATCCTTGAGATTAGTGGATGCAAAAAGGAAGCTATCTCCTTTGCAAGGACAATCAGTACCCTAAAAGGGATGTATAGTTTAAGAAGCAGAGCATGTAGCATTTCTGGGAATAAAATAACTTTTTATTCTTCTTCCCTGTACATAATTAAATTATCTCTTGCATTTTTTGTTTCAGACATTTCCTCTACTTAAAAGCAACAGAACAATGAGAAAAATGAGAACACATAGACGTAACTTAAGACAGGAGAAGCCACTAACACAAAATACAGGTCTTGTTCCCAGTCCTCATTTCCTAAGACAGAGCTTTTCTGATAAGCGATAGCAATAGAGAATGACAGTGAATCATACATCCCAGAACATGAAATTTCAACATTACTATGGAAAATTGTTGATGTAATTCCTTGACTTCAAGATTCTGCAGTCATCTCATTCAGTACTTGCAGGTAGGACAAAACAGTTATTTTACAAAGGCATGTGCAGGCTTTTTAATTTAGAGTCTGTGAATAAAACTAAACTCCAGAACAAACAAGGTCATTAGAGTAATTACGAACGTTGAGTGAACTTCGCTGTCCTCCGAATGTTTGATGTGAGATTCCTCACGTACACCTTAGCCAAAATGAGCTTGCTATACAATGTATTTTCTTCACGGATAACCATTTCAGTCCTTTGTAAGTCTTAAATGTTACCATAAATCAAGGTGGGTTTCAACGAAACCTTTTCCACTCAAGGATTTTAATACTGTCAAGATTATCCCTTCACCTTTCAACCAATTATGAAAATCAACAGAAGAGGAAAGTGTTATTTATGTAATGAGCAGCTTTTAAGTATGTAGAACCTATGTGGCATACAAATTTTACAATATTTATAAATTTGATACACTCTGCACAATTGCTATATTAAATTAAATCACTAAACTCCATCTGCAGATAAATTCTCCAGATACTTTGGGTTTCTTCATATCAGAGAGCCTGCAGGTGTGCAAATAAGCATTCATAGTCCATATCAGATGTCAATGTCTAATTAAAATACATAATTTTAAAGAGTATGCTCTTGATGCTATCTGCGATCTGTCATATTCTGTACAGCATATTGCTGCTCTTCACTATCAGTATGGAACAAAAAGACATATTGAGAAAAACACACAATTCAATTACTAATAAACCAAATTCTAAGTAGAAGTATAATGAAAACATTAAATTAGATTCAAAGATTGCCACTACTTTCTCAAGTACCAAAAGGAGCTAAAAAGTTTCTTTGTCTAGCCTCTTTCATTATGAAAAGCTCAAGACCAATTTGTACCTAGTTCATGCACACAATTAAGAGGATGACCACTATCATGGACAGTGGGACAAGAGGAAGATGCATCAGTCTGGATTTTCCACTTCTGATGGATCAGGCCTACAGAATTGCCTATCCACAGAGATTTATGAAAATTCCAGTGTTTAAAATAATGACACTTCAACATACATGTTTGGGGGGCGAGGAGGCTGCTTTAACACAGCACCAGTTAGCTCAGAACAGGACAATCACTGTTTATTTTCTAGACAAGTAATAAGCAAACACTCTGGCAAACCTAAAAAATAAAGCAGCCTAGGAGAAGAGCTCTCCTCTCCATGCTTAATGCAGGAAATCTCACCACATATCCCCCTAAGGCAACATTTTCGATTTCAGGTGCAATTTATTCTTTATAAAAAACCTTAGAAAGGTAAAGGTCTCTGAGCAAGTGTTGAACACCAAAATGTGTTAACAGCTTGCGGAAATAGAAGTTGGAATTTCTTTAAAAGTGTAGAAATATCCTTCTCCATCTTACAAGAAGGAAACTCTTGTTCATAATATGTACATGTCAATGAAAGCTGCATCTAGACATCAGAGGAGGACCACAGTCTTAAGTGCCAATGTGGGTATCAAAGACAACACAAAATCTATGATCCTGTCTTTACAACATAAACAACTGACAAAGACACATGCATGACTTAGTGAATGTAGGTTAAGCACTGAGTGTGCTGTAGGTTAAGCACTGAGTGTGCTGAAGAGGAGCTACTTCATAAAACAACAGGATCTGGGAAGGCTGGATATTCTGCTTCCCCACCTTGTTTTGCAAGTCTCAAATCAGGAATTTCTACTTCTTTGATTTTTAACTAAGTATAGAAATAAATTAAAACAGGTAGATAAAGCAACACAAAGACTGAGAATTTTTTCAATTATTTTAGAGTTAGAATAATTTAACTACTTTTATCTCAGAGCTCACTTCCGTCATAGCCTGAGACTCATACATTCATGTTCAAAGCGGGAAGGACATGGCTTACATAAGCGCGCCATTTCTACCTATTCCAACTTCTTTATTTTAATCTTTCATATATGTTATTCTAGCAAGGAAAAACATTGCTACCATCTTACAAGTTTGTCTTCAAATGCAGCATAGGGATTGAGCATTTTGAAAACATCCCTCAGATCTATGTAGTTCCAGGGGAAAAAAAAAAACCCAAGCCTTGCAACTAATGAGAAATCATTATCATCGTTACAATATTGTAAAGTATGTTCTTTAGGCGAAGGAAATGACAAGCACTGAAACCTTTTCATTTTGGTTACAAGGAGGCTTTTTAAAAGTTGGCTCCAGAAAAAAAAAAACAAAACAAAACAGGCCACCCAACAAAAACAGAGACAGATGCAATACAAAATGCAGTTATAGTGTTAAGTTTTGTACAGCAGCTGCTCCATTGTGCAGTGAACACAATTGTGGTATCAGGAGGCATTAATACAGTTTACAGTAGTAATACTAAAAGCAATTAATGAAAAGGCAATGTGGTGACACAGAATGGATTCTGGCTACTTGCTGTCATAAGCAAGAATGCAGTTCATTGAAATAACAATAATAATTGCACAGATTTTTTTTTTTCACTGGAGTGGAACTTTCCATCCCCTAGGTACACATCAAGTACTGGGTCAATGAGCATTTGAGAACTCTTCCCGCCCCCCTTGGAAAACACATACGCACAGACACAACTAAAAGACAGATTACATATTAGTCACAAATTAATACAAGCATTTCTGCACTCTTTTTTACAAGAGTAGTAATTCTAGGTATTGTACTTCTACCGCATAAACAAATTAATAGTGACAAGTGGTATCAGAATGTGCCACCATGATTTGACTGGTAGAAGGTCGAGGCAGGCAAATCTAAAGAGTGCTCTGCAGACAGCCTTTTTTAAAAAAACTAATTTCTTGCTTATAAATTAGAACCATGGGTCATTAAGCTTTCTGTGCTAAACATTATGCTACCCAACTAGTCAACCAAGGCAATGAGGCATGAAGGACAGACTAGATTATATATTTTCCTAATTTCAGTTTGGAAAACAGAAGAGAAACCTTGTCAACTAGTAGTGATTTTGTTCTGTATTGATTGTTCTGCAGTCATGTAATCCCGCTATGACATTCAAGGTAACACTGCCTTGGAAGGTACTTGGAAAAGTAAAAGCTCCACATTCTCTGTCCAGAGAACTTTACATCTGTTTTACCCTGTCCTCATTAATTCATAGCACATGTATCCATTACTGAAGTAGTGTGTACCTGGCTGAAGGACTGCAAAACATTCCAGGAAACAGAACGTGTAAGAAAGAGTCTGTAGCTTTATCTGAACCTCTTTGCAACCTTGTCTTCCCTCTTAGAAAACGTTCAACTGCTTATACTGCCTACAGCAGTCCTGAACTTCCTTTCTATGTAACTTTTTGTGAAGTCAAGCTTCCTTTGCTGCTTTTCAATAGGTTCTTTTCTTTTAATTGCTTTCCTCACATTGACATGACCACCTCATTCCCATCCTCTTACCCAAGGGCTGTGCTCTGGTGTCTCTCACAAAGACTTGAGCTCTTCTGTTCCATACCACGCTAAACATCTCTTTACTGTCAAGTGATGGTTAAAATACACTTTGTATTTTTCTAAAATCCTATATCCATCATCACTTTCTGTAAATGGAATTATTTATTAAAATAGAATAACAAGAGCACTATGAAGTGGTTTTTGAGGGACTAGGTTAACTATAGATTTTTTTAGTATGCCTATGTTTGTATTTTTAGTGGTCAGCAGCATTATTTTACTCTTTTCTGATAGCAATATATTAATCTACATTTAAACTACCTATGATAGTTCAAACATAATGTTACATGATTGATTTTTTTTTTCCAAAAGCACCATTCTGATACATTAAATAATAATGTTCCAGGTTTTACCCAGTCAGATATTTTAAATGAGGACATCTCGACATACCATACAATTTACAGACATCTATTCTCTTTATCCTTCACCAACTTATGCTGAAAAAGGCAACAGAAATTCTTAAAATGTTAGCACAAAAACTGTGATAGAGATAGTGGCAGAAATTGCTTGCTGTGGTAATTCACTTGAACAAGACAGTGAATAAAGTTTTTCTTTCAGATAGTGTTTTTATGTACAAGACATTCCAGAGTGATTCACAAAGTATGGAGTTATAAAGCAGCCTGGCAGAGCAGATACTGTGAATGGAAAAATACATTATACAGTCATAAAGGCTCCAGAATGTTTTGAAAATTAGGCATGAGAAACTAGCTGCAAAATTGGAAATACTCAAATCAAGATGGAAAATGAGCAAAAATAGGAGAGCATTACCAGAGGACTACAACATGGTCTGGTGGATGAAGGATCATCCAAATGTCAGGAAGAGAAGAGGAAATTTTAGTTTTAATATTTGCCTGATTATCTCATAATGTTGACTGATATGCTATATTCAATCGAACCATCTGACCTTGAATAAATATCATTATTTATTCAACTAACGTTAGCCTTGAAGAAATGCCAAGGGGTTCATCAGTCTCAGCCTGTTGTGGGAGACCATAGGGAAACTGTTAACTCCATCCTGACCACAAAGAAATGCATTAAGTAACACTTAATAGAAGTCTGGGGCTAACCCACAGATAGCATACTCTTGCCAGAAAATATTAACTATCAATAATAATAATAAAAATGCATATTGCCAATGAAAACTGAACTGCCTTAGAATTCAAGTCCTTCTCAGATCTTCCATAAGGAAAAGCAATAAGTATGTTGATACATGTTAGTAAACTCATACAATCTCTCACACTATTTTTAGTTGTGCTTCAGTAATTTTTCTCTTCTGAGCCTTGGAACACGAAAACAAGAGCGTATATCCACAGATTTCTGAATCGATGATCTAATTTTTAAGTAAAAATTTGTTGCAGCATGTTTCCAACAAGCTCTTTCTCATAGAGCTGAAATGCTTTTTTCAGATTGGCTTATTTGCCAACATTATAGTTCCAAACCAAAAGCCTCTCTGCCTTCTTTTGAATAACCAATCCCAAAGATCTCCCCATGTCAGAAATCAGCTGCTCTCAAGATTAATCCTTCTCAATGGTCATAGAGTGGTGGGCATGGAGAAAACAGCAGGAATTGCCTTCTGCTCAGCAACCAGACACCCCCCTAAAGCTTCCACACTATCTTTCCCAAGCCTCTTCCCAACCCTCCGGAGACTTAGACTTAAAGTGTGAGGTCTGTCTTCACAGTCAACTCCACACTGTGTGCAGTCTCTATGCCATGAAAACTGAGGTTGAAAAATCATCAATAAAACATATATCATATGGCAACAGGTTTAAGAAATTCTGCAAGTTAATTTTGTCCATTTTTAGATAATCAGTCCCAAATACATACCGTGCTATAGAAAAAATCTGCTAAAATAAAAAAGGAATCGTATTAAGTAAGAAAATGTGATAAAATAGATAAAAAATTCATTAAAGTACATTTTTGTAAAAGAAATTTATGTCTCAGCTTCCTTAAATTGGAGTTTCAGCATTTAAAAACCTTTCTTTGCTTATAATAAAGACATACAATAAGACTGGAAATGGAAAACTTTTCACAGGAGGAAATTTCTGTTCTTATCACAGTGGTTGAAACAGTGATTAAAACCTGCAGAGTTTCATAGCTGTAGCTGAAACAAGCAGTCAAATGTGAAAGTTATTTTATAGACAGCAATTAATAATCTAAATGGATGTAACAGGTCTCTCACTTCTTGGTCTTTGTCATAAGAAATCAGTAATGAAAAGAGCATAGCTGATGTCTTTTGTTGCAAAGTATTCTTCCCCCCTGCAATCAATGTTTTATCATCTAGATAAAATAAGTGCAGTTTTACTATGCACTTAATAAGCCAGTCTGAAAAAAACATTTCAGCTCTATGAGAAAGAGCTTGTTGGAAACAATCACTGCAACAAATTTTTGCTTAAAAATTAGATTATCGATCCAGAAATGTTTCTTTCATAATATCTTTTTTTTTTTTAAATGAATAAAGTTTTAGTAAATTAAAATTAAGGATAGAGTAATAGAAGTATTTTAAAAATCTGGTTTTATCTACTGAAACTAAATGCCAAATGCAAACTGTATTTTTTAAGAAGTCACAGTAGCCATCAGCCCAGAGACAATAAAATCTGTAGCTGATTTTCCCCTGCTGAACCCCACTGCCAAACACTGAAAGTATTGACTTTCTTTTTCCTTAAAAAATAAGTATTTTTGAGTGTATTGCTCATGGTTAAGCCCACAGAAATAAATAGGACAATAAACTCAGAGTGAAAAACCGAAGGTTTTCTAAGAAAAGAAATGTCACTGTTAAGCTTCTAAGCAGCATTCCACCCACCTCCAGTATTGCTGGAGAAAGGACTTAAAAAGTTGTAAAAATACACTAGAAAAGTTTGACTCTTTAAGCTTTTCTAGTTGGGATCTTATTACCATGGTTTCAAACAATAAATATTTTGGGAACAGTTTTCTAGCTAAAGAACCAAGAAGCACCAATCTGTTCTTCCAGTTCTCCAGTGCAATTTAAATACTCTTAGCGCTAAGAGATACAGAGAAATACTCCTGAAATTGTCTTGCACTTTTAGAATTAGCTTTTGGTTGGATAGATAGCAGCAGTGAATTATCAGAAAATTAGGATTATGGTAACCTGTCCCACTCATTTGGTAACTTTTTTTTTCAGTACAAACTATTCTATGTACAAGAGTATAATCTCAAATGTGTACTTTCTCTTTTTCTTAGTTACTAAAGTCAGCAGAGCATCACAGGCTCAAAGATGAAGACTGTCACAGATGCCAATGTGACTCTGTGGTTTGTCTATTTATTATATTGTCTGCAGACAAAAGTTCACTCAACCCATACTTTGAGCTGACTAGATGTGAATCAACTCCAAAGCTGAAAGCTGTCTATCTGTGGTTAAAAGCACTGAGCCCAAGTTAATGAGCCCCTTTGAGACACAAGATATAACGGCCTGGACTCGGTGCCTGTCAACATGGCTATGGTGCAGCCTCTGCCTCAGACAGGACTTGTGTTGGGTAGGTGGAGCAAAGTCTGCCAGCAAAGACATATCAGCATCCCATTACCAGCCTGTGCTGTTGGTTTCGTTAAGAAACAAACTCCGAAGTCACACAGGTAATTTTGATAATTCTGCTCATATTTCCTAGCTCAGGACTGATTGAAAACAACTGGCAAATCCTGCAGTAGCAATTCAGCAAGTCATGTGCCTGAGCTCTCTGGCCAGCTCCTCTGCCAGAGGCCACCACTCCCCATCACAGAACATGGGCCTGTGCACACACCTCCAGCTCCTCAGGCTGACGGCTTGGCTCCGACCAGGACACTGCTCCGGGGCAACAGCTCTGAACCTTCTTGCCGAATCCCTTACACGGCACTGACCCAGAGCTGAGGTCAGCAACTTCTAAAACTGCTGTAACAAGACTCACTCACACTCACCTATCAAGAATAACTGCAAAACTGTGTGCAGCAGTGGGATAAACAGGTTGTGTGTTTAACTTACGTCTAAATTACTTGGTTGCTGTGGACATTACTAGAATTCAAATTTGTTCAGAAACTAGATCTTCAGAAACCTGCCCACTCCTTGAAGAGCATCACAGGTAGCAAAGGCAGATGCTAGGGACAAACAGACAGGACCATCAAACCTGCTTTTCATGTCAAATGAGTGACTTCAGCCTCTGAGAGCTTCAGTTACAGAGAGGCAGAAAGCTTGGCAGAAAGCATCTGCAGGTAGTAGATCACAATGTAATGAACAAAAAAAAATATCTAACTCAAGTGAGACAGTTTTAAAGCATTTTTACAGAAAAATCTTATTTCATGACTTTTATTAGACATTTGAAACGCTAAACCCCACAACTTTTTCAATGGACACTCACCTCACTTATTAAGACCAGAAAAACCTCTAGAGAGAATAATTCTTGAATACTACTTTTTCTCATCCTCTGACAAGCTGTCTTTGTAAGACATTCTCTTGTCTTTCCTCTTGTTGACTACTTCACCATGTTGGAAACAGTAAAACAACAAGGCCAACACAGGCACTATTTCAGCCCATCTTGTTTGGAGCCCTTGTGCACAAACCACAGAAACTTCAATACTTACATTCCCTTAAGACAGTACAGAGTCAAAAGATAGGGTTTTTTTTTTTTCTCCCATTTTCAGGAAAGGACACACATGAGTTGCTGTTAGCCAAGACAGCAAAGAAAATAAACCGCCTCGTACAAAAGTTTCAGCTATTTGGTATTTTAGTCTTAGAGGTACAGAAACCCACTAAACAACTCATAAAACAGTATAGCTTGTCAAGCTCAAAATGTAAAGGTGGCTCTTTTAGTAAAGTTAATCCTTCTAATAATACTCAGAGTCCAAAGATGACTTAAATATTTTATTAAACTGACCATTTTGCCTGTTACTGCTTTGGTCACTCTCAGTGACATTCATACAATAAGCTCTGACAAAAGATCAGGACTAAACTACTGCTACAGTACTGCGTTTCCTCATCAATATAGTCAAAACATATAGTTTCTTCTCACAGATCCTGTGTCTCCTGAGATTATCATAACACAAAGAGACAAGAGAGGGAAAACATGCTTCTTTTCCCAAGTGGTTTTGCTTTGACAGCACTTTCTACTTAGTCAATATTGTGGCTTTTCTTGTATTCTCACTTTCTGTGTCTACATCAACTTAATTTCCTGACACTATCATACCACTGGTGGGAGTAACACAGCTGTCACATCATCTACATTTTTTCTGAGGTCTGGGGAAAATAGCGGCCGTGCCAGCTGCCAGTCAACCACAGGAGATGTAAAGCTGAGGGAGAATGAAGGAGAAGAGACCAACTTCTGTCCTGGGAAGGTCTGACACAGGAACAGAGAAAAGATACAATTCAAAAAAAACACTGAAGAGGAGAAATTTTGAAGCATGTACAGCACCCGAATCTACCTCGCAAGAGGTGAACAGTTTAATTAATGCTTGTAAATGAACGAGACCTTCTGACAAGACACCATATAAGCACAAAGAACAAATGAACAATGGGAAGCCAAATAATAAAATCTGTGATCCTGCAAAACTACAATAAGAACACCTACAGCTTCTATATCTATATGATTTATGTACTTTAAGAACTACTTAAGGTCAGATTTTCAGCTGTGAATACTATGGCTGTTTCCCAAAGGTGTTTGAAAGCAGTGATTCATGTCCTCAAATGCTTTGGTAGAAGCTCACTCAATGTGCCCATAGGCTAATTAAGAGAGGAGAGGTGCATATACTTTATAGGATATTTGGCTTTAATATTTGCAAAACCTGCCAACTCCCTTCTTTATAACAAGGAAAAAAAAAAAAAAAAAATCTGACTAGACTGAAATCAGAGGGGAGTTTGGCCTGAAAGCATAGACACACACAGATGCCCACAGTCTACTGGTCACGCTGCTCAGAAAGCCTCAGAGCTCCGTAAACCTGTCTCTGGCTAATTAAATTCCAGACAAGGTAGAAAATTACAGTATTAACTCTCCACTCTTTGTGCTGGCTGGTTTTATAAGCAATTCATAGTAGAACTACCTGAGCAGCATTTCAGCAAAAATAACATAATGAGTTAGTAAAAAGTAATAATAAAGAGCACCCACCCATATTTTACTTCACAAACAACAAGCTGGACACCTAGGATGGAAAGGCCAATTCTGAGGACAGTAATGTGTCCTCTTCCAGAGGATCCCAGTGAAGAAGAGTTTCACTGCACGCCGGGGGAGGACGAGAGGCAGAGAGATGAACGATAGGGAGGATGGCGTGGGAGAAAAACTCCATCCTTGCCTGCTTCCCAAACACCTCTTAAGTAAGCATTGGCACCTTGCTGTCCAATCCATAACAGATTATTTACAAGTTCCCTGCAAGGCTTAAATCTGTAAATTAATTTTAAATAAGAGGCTGTAAAATTGTTTCAGTGTGACAGGAACATTAACACTGCCCAGCATATGCAAGCACTAACTTCCTGAATTTCTGTTTTTCAAATGTATTTAAACTATTCTAGGCTAAAATACATATGCTGCATTCTCAGGCCAACCTCCAGCTGCATAGAAATGAAATATTACTGAGAGAGGTTGTTTACAAGAGCTTGCTATAGCAGCTAATACATATTATAATACGCAAAGGTCTGATAGTCCCATATCAGTTGCAATTACTTAAGAGCACGGTAGCTCTAAGATTGAGGCAAATTAAACTCTCTATTCATGAAGTAACTAAAACAATGGGCAGGGAAATAAAAGAATACCTGGGGTAAAAGTTAACAACTGGTAACAGACAGACTGCAGGCAGCAAAATATGTTTCTTGACAGCACCTCAGAGAATGCTAAAAAAACTATCAATTTTTCTTTAATTGTTTCTTATTTACATTTTGATCCAGGTACATAAGCTCTATTAAACCAATGAAAACAACCTCCTTGGTTTTAGTCATTACATAAAGTTTATTTTCAAAATGAGATCTCGGGTACCTAGCAATGATTCTCAACATTTCCACAGTTTTTTTGAGAGCGGTATAGATGCAGCACACAAGCCCAACCTTCACACAGAGAGGCAAGCCCAGGTCTGCACCTCCAAACAACTGAGCCCACTCAATCAAGATGTCTACTCAAATAATTAAAAAGCTTACTGAAAGAAAGAATGTGGGAAAAAAAAAAAAAAAAAAAAAAAAAAAAAAAAAAAGAAATGTTGATCGGTTTGTTCAGGTTGACACTGCACAGAACTCAAGGCAGGAGCAAAAGTGGTGCAGTCCAAGAACACACAGCACATGTGCCATTCTGCAAATTTAAAGGTTGTACTCTTTGCTTACCTGTGTATAGTGCCAGTAAAATTTCACCTAGCTTTGTTAACCCTTGTAAATGGACAGGAAAAATGAATGCTGGATTACTTTCAGTTTTGTAATTGGTGGAGAAACTACTAAAAGCCTGTTCCCAGAGTGACTGAGACTATTTCGAGTTAGAACACCTCAAATTAGGGCGTTTGCTTGGAGGGATCTGCCTGCAACACTGCATGGGAGAAAAAAAATCAGCCTAAGTGCAGAATAACTCAAGAGTGTTTTTAATCAGAGGTGTGGGAGGGCAGGAAAGTGAGCACTGGCTGCTGAACCTGAGGTTGGCACAAGCTGAGAAAATAGGAACAGGCAATTCCCAAAACAACATTATCTAAATGTCAGCACATCTCTGAAACAAGAAGAAAAAGTTGTTCAGCAGAAAATAGCACAAAAACATAAATATGTGTGCTTATTAATGAGCAAACAAAACCTTACTCTTTGGTGGAACCCAGAGGTCTCTATTATAAAATATAATAGCAGCAATCTGTCAAAATTAGCTTTGTTTCAGAACGATGGGTATAGGGACAATGAGGTATAAAGACTTGGCCTTACAGGGGTCACAGAGACTTACATAAGGATACGGCTATTAGCAACATAAAATAATTTAGAAAATGGCTCTCAGTGTCAGGAAGTTTGGTAGCCCCTGCCCTACAGCTTCACTATCTGCATTAACTAGTGCTCAATGGCTCAGAAGCTTAAATCCACACCAGATTTGCACAGAACATCATCCACAAAAAGCGGGAAGCAGCAGCAGCTGAGCTAGTGGTCCAAATTAAGCCTCAGAAGTACAACAGAACTCAAATATTGGTATGTGTTCCTAGTCCACATCCTCCTAATCCTCCTGAAATTACCATATAAATAAAGTGTCACTGTGCATTTAGTCAGTTAGTGATCACTTGCAGGTAAACCTCATTACTGTTTACACTAATAGGAAGATTGCAAATAGATGAGAAAAAGAAAGAGAAGGAGATTCGGGTCTCCCACAATTTTGTAAAAAAAGTATTTAAAATGAACCTTTTTGGAAATCTTATCTTAATGACAATATTATTGTACAGATGGACACAATACGGCATTAAAGTTCTTATCTTTCTGAAACAAATTAGTATCAGCCATCACAACCACTCTGCACACACACATCCCATACCCATGGACAAGACTGACTGAGACTGATTTTTCAACTTTTCTAATTGGCCTGAGGACATAGGAAATTAACTGGATCCTGCTCTGCCTAAGCTAGCAGCTCTCCTGTTTGCTAGGAACAGAAAGCAAGCAAGATTATATATTACTTATTGTGATGTCAATTTTCTTGCTAGAAAAAATAAGAGGTAGTTTTCTCTGCTGGGGTAATTATTTCTTTAGCATAGAAGCTTAGTTTCCATTTTGTTTGCTTGATATGCATTTGTTTGCTTGATGCTTGTTTTATTTATTTAATTTCTAAAAGCTCTTTTGAAAGGCTGGAATTAAGGAGATTATTCCTCTGGAATGGGGAATGGTGAAGGATGACTCAAAATGCTCACAGAGGTAAATGCAAACACATCACTGCTTTTCTCAAAGTTCACGCAATAGCCCTGCAATGAAATAGCTGAGGGCAAAGGAACGCGCAGAGCACTGACACACCAGCATTACTAACCATACCACGCACCCTTCTGAACTCTTTTTTTAGACTCTGTAAGCAGTCCATCTTTGCATTGTTTTTTTTCCTTAATTCATCTTTCAGTACTTGAAGCAGAATCAGTAGGCTCTGCTCTGAGCACCACCACCATAAAGCTGTGTTTGTTGTGGCTGCCTCCCAGTTAGACTGCTTAGCACCCAACATCAGAGCTGAATTTACTCTGCTGCCTTTGCATTGGAGGGGTCACTTACCCTCCACCTTTCCACAAAATACGTTAAGTCTACATGAAGCTGTTACAAAAGCTACCTGAGGATAAAGGGGACAACAGTCCTCACCAGTGTGTAAGCTTCCCTCCCTAACTGCTTCCCAGACCAGGCTTTCTTTAAAATACGAACCAGGCATAAAGCTCACAGAAGTTCCCAGTGCAGTGTTCTCTTCTTGTTTTGTTAACAAAGGGACTGATTTTTTTTATTCCTGTCACCTTGAGAATTCCTTCATTTTCAGGTTTAAACCTCTGCATTTCTTCCCTGAATCTCCCTGGAAGGAGCTCCTCTGCATTCTGCCATGAAGTGCTATCAATATTAGCATTCTGCTGCTAATTCAACTCCTCTGCTCCACAGCCACGCAGCAGAGTACCCGAATGCAATCATATTGTCTGATATCTGCAGCAATAAAGATAATCTTTTCTAAACCTCCTCACATATTGGCAGTCTGTGGTTTAATGGATTATTCTTTGGAGAGATTTAAGAATATAGCTAAAGTGTAAAATGAAGCTTTACCAAAACCAGCTTCAAAAGTCAACAAGACAAGTATCCTACATTAAAACTGAAAGTTTCTATTTTTATGCTTCATTTCTTCCCAATATGGATTATTTTTTATAGAAAAAGTCTCTATTTTGCCTGTTCTAAAACCTGGGTGTGTTTAAAGACCCTAGAAAAATTTAAAAATCAAATCAGCAATGCATATTAAAGTTGCTTTTTGTATTACTGAATTCTGCAGTAATGTTTACTGTTTTGAGGGGAGTTTATAATTATGCAAATTGCTAAGCAGTCTGCATAATGTACAACATGTTTGGATTCACTGACTGGAAGCTGAGATATGTTTCTTTAATGCTACTCGTATTCTGTGCAATTCAGTTTGCATTCCTTACGCTCCACTGCACCGTACCTGTCTCCAGCAGTATCCCCTGCGCTTCTGAATTTATATGCAATCTCAGTACCTTTGCAGACATTTGGCTTTCAGAAATTACTTAAATAATTTATGTGTGCCAATTCAACATTTTGCAAAGCAAAGCAACATTTTGATAGTCCTGTAGTTGCTGAAGCCTTGTGAAGAGACTTTCACCCTTTTCATCATTTGTTCTCATCAGAGTTATAACTTAAATATTGTGAAAGCTGTTCTAAGCTGCATATATGACATTTAAGTGGGTGCTGGATTTTTTTTCCAAATCAAACCTTCTTACACGTACTCCACTTTTAAAGACTGTATAGCTCCTTTATATCATAAATATCCTGTCTGTAGTCACTAGCAGACTGTTTCCTGATCCTGTCTCCAGAGGCATGCATCATTCACACTTGCTTGTGCAGGGCAGTTCTGAATGCCTATGCTAGCTCTGATGTCTGGTCACAGCACATGATACCGGAACGGTAACTAAATATTTTGAGGTGGGCTGGCAGGATCCAACAACCTCCCAAACCTCCATCAGCCTGTTGAAACTTTCTACCCTGTGTGAAAGGTTTATCCACTCAGTCACATTCTTAAAATACCATCTAGGCAATCACCAGGTCCCTGAAAGCCGAAGAAAAGTAATTAATATCCCTACGGACAAGTGCAGGCAGTGATCAAGCTCTTCTGGTGTTCCCAACTGTGATGGATCACCTTGTGAATGCCATGTCCTGTAGCACTGCTCATGAGTCAGGTTTCCTTGGTTTAAGACAAGATCAGCTCTTGGCTCTAGCCCAAGGCCTGACTAAACACCTCAAACTGGTGCGGTCAGCCCTGCGGCAGCACTTAACTCCTCCCTGCATCCCAGGGTTATCTCACAGGAAGGGGTTGGGGAGAAAAATGGCAGAAGCAGCATCAAGTTAACATGAAAGCAGCTGGAAAGTTTTACTTTCTTCACCATCTGATGCTCACTGCTGTAGCAAGACAGCACTTGCTCTCTCAGGATTCACCAGCGCTGACCAGCAAAGTGGGGTTTCCTATTTTAATGTTAACAGCAGCCTCTCAGGACCACAGTCAACACTGGCTTGTGTCCCTTCTGCATACATCCTCTGTGTGCCATAACGGCACAATTTCAGTAGGTGATTAATTAGACCAATTATTAACTTCCGCCCATCCTCAGGGTGTGGACCATGCTATGCAAACTGATAGACTCAAAACCACAGGAGGTCTTGACTCAGCTCTGGTTATGCTTTTACATGGTCTCTGTGGGACAGTAATGCTCAATTAACTTATACTGCTGTCTACAAACTTAATAGAGTTTTTATAGCTAGGTGCCATAGTTTAGCCCTGCTCAGGACCAAGCTACATAGTCTCTCACTTGCTCCCCCCACCCTCCAGTGGGACAGGGATAAGAACTGGTAAAGTTAAGAAGGCAAAACTCATGGGTTGAGATGAAAAAAAAAGTTTAAGAGAACAACAGAAGAAAACAAAACAGAGATGGAAAACAAACAAACTACCAACCAACCAATAACAGAAGATACTGCAGCAGGTGATGTACAGTACCAGAGCTCACAGTGGATCCTGATGCCCAGCTCCCTCCCCAGCAGCAGGAGCGCCCCTTCCTCACTGACACACTGAGCAGGGGGTCCCATGGGATGGAAGGGCCCTGCCCTGGGGCTCATTTGGGTAACCTGTCCCAGCTGGTGGCTGATCAGTAACCTGTCCCAGCTGTGTCCACAGCCACAGGGGCCACCAGCTCCAGCTCCTCTCCCAGCTCAGGTGAAAATTAACTCTATTTCAGCAAGAACCAGGACACTAGGAGCAATTTGTGACTTTTTTTTTTTTTTTTTTCAAGCTCTCATGACTGAGATTATCTGAAAATGGCTTTTGTCCTGGTACAAGTTGATCATGAGTTAGATCTAGCAAATCCAGGTCTAGGCACAGGAGAGGCTGTGCAATGCCAGTTTTGATTTTCCCTGTTCTCCCTGGCAGTCACTATAAAATCTGCACTTATTAACTGTTTCTGAAAGAGATAACAATCAATCCATGTCAACTCTTTGAAATAAAAGGAAAAACTGTGGAAGATTTTTTTTAACACCTTCTGTCTGCTTTCCACATCAGTTATTTTCTGTCTATAGTTAGCTGAAAATGGATTTTATAATTTTCTTATATCCAGTTATTTTTAAAAAGGATTTTTTTTTTCAGCACTTTCTAAGCTCCCTTGTGTAATTATATGAGGAACATAAAACATTTTTCCTTCAGGGAATAAGCCAGCTCATGCAGTTAAGAAGAAATTTTCCTTAGAGACAGATAATTTCATAATTAGCCACTACAGGATTTCTTGTGGCTTCCAGCTATTATAGGAAAAAAGATACTTGACCAGCCTGACTCAGTGGCCTCAAGCATCATCACCATCACTCTGTTTTCACTGGACTGAGGTGGAGTGGACAAAAGCTCTGGTTAGAAAAAAAAAAAAGCCTGCCAATGCTAACGCCTAGCTTTTCTTTTTAATTTTCTTTTCTTCCCCCCCCCCCCCCCCC
>JAAGAY010142471.1:63012-88147 GCA_011801015.1 Ardeotis arabs
ATCCCCTTTTTTTTTTTTTTTTTTTTTTTTTTTTCCCCCCCCCCCCCGCCACTTTTGGGGTTTAGTTAAGGATTTTTTTAACTTATCTACTGAGTTTATCTTTAATAAATCAAACATCCTTTGTGTTGGTCAGATCATGCACCTTCTACACCTGCTTTCTGGAAGATTGTGTGTTGGTTCATTTGTGACATTCAATGATACTTCTGCTGTAGATTAGCAAAGTCTAATACTGAACATGCATGTGCAAGATTCAGTGACATGTGAGGTCATTACAATGCCTGTTCTTTCTTTGTAAGATCTCAAGAAAGTGCTTTACAACAACTAGATTCTTCTTGTGCCAAGACATTTAACTTGCCAAAATAGGCAAAATTTCCTGCTTGAAGGAATACAAAATTTCACAGAACAAAAGAACAAGGGAATGATAAAAGAAGAATACAGAACTATAGTGAGAAAAAATATTAATCCAACATTATAAGAAGAGACTCTTGAGAAATCTAGAGTACTAGTCCAGATTCTCACTAAGAAAGCACCTTTATTCCTCCTTCTGGAAGGTGCTCATTTTCTTCAACACAGATGAACCATTTCCTAGCTATATGCCTGGTGCTAGAGTGAAATAGAGCTGGTGCAGAGTTTATTAACCTTGTACCTTAGACTTCACTGATCACAGTAACTAAACTTCGTTCCCATTCCTATTTGTGCATTAAATATCTTTCAGTCATTGCTTCCCATTCAAGAAAACTGCTCAAATCAGCCATATCCTTTAACATGCCATTTAGATGATTGTTGCCCTGTCAATTGCTAAGCAGATGCTGCTTAACTAGTCATACCAGTGGGTTTAGGCAGCAGGAAAGATTGAAAGAACACTTTGGACAAGAATAAATGACAATGTTATGAACTGCGATCTAGCCTGAATAGCTCTTAAAGGCTGAGAAGGTGAAACCCAATGATGAATGGATGTAGGGAAAATCAAAAGTTATAACCCAAAGCAGATGGAAAAGAACCATAATTGAAATACATTCATTTTAATCCAAGTTACTTCCCTGATGGTTTTTATTTAATTTTCTTATCTTGCAGTTTGATCTTGCTAAAGTTAATGCTTTGTGTATATTTCTCTTCTCTTTCCCCATCCAAGCTCCAAACTCCATCCAAGCTTCGCTTCTTCCATCTGCTTGGTGACATCTCCTTGATGAGGCTTGGCTGCTGTGAAAGGGGAGCATGATCTCTGGCCTCAGTTGGCCAGGTTCACAGGCTTGACTAGAATTTACTCCTGTCTGAGCTCCTTGGTCACTGCCTTTGCTTCCCTGAAATCCAGGACTTTTCCCCTTCTATAGTCTCAGTATCTAACACAGCACCATGAAAACAAAGACCAAAACTAGCGTAAGCTGATACTCTCATATAGTAATTTTCAACACAACTTTAATACACATTTCACCCCTATGGAAATTATTCAGACTAGTTAGTGTCTACCAGTTCAACAGCATTTTGAAGTGATCAAGTATTGTTAAATATAAATATCTCATATGACTACATTCATATTGTCTATTAATTTCTGACCCATAACTGACTTATATTTTAGAAGAATTCTGAAGAAAGGAACACCTAAACCAGTCTGATTAAGTAAAACAAGTAGTTTAGCCCTGCACTCCAGAAAGGAAGAGTTGAAGCTTCCCAAGGAAAACAAATGCTCAGCAGGCAACCATACAGAGGCAGTATCAGGGACCTTATTTCAAAAAGGGACAGTCAAATGGAAAATAGATAAAAACGAAAGAAGCTTAGCTTTAAATTTATTTAAGCAAAATAGCACAACCTCAGTTTTTCAAAGCAGAAAAAAAATTCCTGAAATTATTAATTACTATTGCTGGGAATTTGCAGAATTTCACAACTTAGTGCTGTGGTAACTATACTAACATAGATGCACGTTACAGCTATTAGGATGAATATATTTATTTAAAGGCTGCAGCGTTATTTCTAACACAAGTATACAAATAAAAATCCATCAGGTTTGTGAGGGGCCTAGCTAGGTGTTCTACTTTTTACTAAACAGAAGTATTCAAGAAAAGAGGCAAGACTTATAACACCTTGGAAATAGAAATACAATGGTTTATGGGTAAGGAGAGCATTATTTTCTTAGGTAATAAAAGGAGCACTAACCCAATAATGCATGTATTGTGCTATTTTGAAATATGTGTAATTAAGCTATTATAGCTGCAAATGCCCTCATCGTAAGTTCAGTGAAAATGGACAGCAGTTATTGTTAAATAAATACACTTGCATCACTCAAAGTCATAGTAACTATCTGAAAAACTTGTTTGGAAGTTATTGTTAAGAACCTAATCAATGATAATCACTTATAAAGACATACATAAATTAGATCAATTAACTGATGAAAATGGTGTGCCTGAGACTTTAGTTAAAAGGATGAGATCTCATATATTTGCAGTCCTTTTTCTCAACTCCAGAAAGAGCTAACTGCTAACATTTTACTTTGCTGAAATGTTATTCGGTGTTAAAAACATACAGTGTCAAACTATATTTATTTTTTCTGTTGTGAAAGGGTAAACAGTTCCTAAAAAAAAAAGCTGTAATAATTCTTACATGACTGTATACAGTAATGAGCCTCAATAAATAACAAATATTTAACTGACTTCTTTTTAACAGATAGCCATGTGCACAACTGCTCATTCCTCAAATGGCACTAACGTTTGCTTCCTAGAGACTTATTAATTTTCAATGCCTGTACCTATGTTAAAATAGCTTTAAAGTACTTTTTTTTTCCATTTCAGAGAAAAAGAAAAACTATTCTCTTAACTGTCATGTAGAAAGCTCTTTCGAGAGATACAGGAAATATTACAAGCAAAAAGAAAATGAAACATTCTGATTGTTTAATAAGTAATTATATATTCTGTAAGACAAACGATACAAAATTAACTCCAGCATACTACTTTTTCTTTCTGAAACAGATTTTGTATAGAGATGAGCTCTAACTTGTAACAGATATTTATGAAATAAAATGGCCAGAGAATAGTCTTTTTTTATTAATCACTGTGCTCAGATTTTTCATTGTGAAAAAACCTGAGAAATAGACCAAAGGAAAGTAGGACTACAAAAGTAACAGACATTTTTCATTAAACCTGGAGAACACAATATCTGCTTTACCATTGCATACATTTCTATATTAGGTTTTGATTACTTGATGGTATTCATAATGATTTGCAATTCTAATATCATCTTGTTTGAGATTAGAATCTGTAGCTATTTCAAGGGGAAAAGGGCTAATTCACATGCCATTTATTGTGGCTTTGAGCGCAGCAAAATATGAAGGACTAATCTTACTCCAGCTCCATCACACAGATCACCCAACAGAGCTACTGAAAGCATCGCTTTTGGTTTATTGACAGGTCTGTGATAGCAGAAAAACCCATTCCTGGGTTATTCATATTGGAGGGATACCCACACCACTGACATATTCTCACTGGATTTAGAGGAGCAATTTCATAATTTCTGTTAATAAAAACCTGACAGAATACATGCATGGCTGGCCAGCTGTTTCCTTGGTCTCCACAGAAATGAGTTACTCTTGAAGTGGGCAGCACTTCCCTGAAGGAAAGCATCCTTTTAGCTATGACAGGATGAGGTAAGGTAACTTGACATAGAGTAGGCAAGAGAAACCATGGAAGCTCTCCAGTTTCCACAGGTGAACTGTCTTGCTGTCAATGTTTCTCTGACCTCTGATACAAAACTTCTTACTGGTTGATTTCACCCATCTTACATGTGCCTTTTTTCCACCTAAAATCTGAACCAGTGCATCCCAGGGGGGCTTTCTCTCCTGTAAAAACCTATGACAGTCTTGTCTATGTATGGATGATAAACTTTATCTGAGCTCACAGCACAAATCTGTAGCTTACAGCAACTTATCAACTTGCCTGGCATTGCAAATGGGCTTGGAAGATCTTTCCTTCTAGAAGAATAGATTTATCTCCCTAGCGCCACTGCCTGCTGTTGAACTGAAAAAAAAAAATAATCCTCCATACCATAAGGCATGTATATTTGAAGTAACTTTAGTCTGTAGGAGTGCGAGCATGTTGTTAGTGTACACCAGGAAGCCAATGATCAAATATTGCTTATCAACAGAAAAAAGTTGCTTCCAATTCAGTTAGATGCAACATTTCCTTTTTATATTAAATAAACGTAATTTTCCTTGGACAGAAGATGTGCAAAAGCAATTTGTCTACATTCCTGCAATATATACACACTACAATTAAACAACACTTATATTAGATAGACACTAGATATTAAATATTGTAGCAATGAGAACCCACAAAATGATACTTGCCTAAAAATTTTTCACTAGTTTTTGCTGAACAGGGAAAAAAAAAAACCAAACCAATACACCACCACCACACAGGGGGAAAAAAAACCCCACAAAACCAATCAAAAAACCAAAACCAAACCAGAATTCCTTTTATCACGCATGTGAGAAAAGCTTGCAATATGATTTAGCAAATTTGAGTGTCTTGTTAGGCAGGAGTATAAACTAGAAAAAAAAAAAACAACCCACATGAGCACTATACAAACAAAACAGAAAACATAAAATATTCATTGAAGTAATTTATAAGTGTTCATGAAACTGTAGAGAAGTGAAGTTTCTCTTAACAGAAGAAATGCACAGGCCTAAAGGCATACTAACCAACCCTGCACAATTTATGTCCTCATGTCCCAGCCAAATAATTGTAAACTTTCACATAAAATTTCCAAGACTGAGACTGTATTCAACACAAAGAACAGCCACCTGCCAACCTTTTCATTAAAGTGGATCCCCAAAGGTTTTTTTGACATCTATTGATCATCTATATTTGTGAAGGGAAAATGGCAGTAATAAGAAATCTTCTTAAAAGACAGGCAAAATATGTTTCCCTATAGCTCAGCACCAAGAAAAATAAAGTTATGACAATCGCCTATGATCACATCACAGATTTTGGCTGTGAGGTGTTCTGTAGTTCCTCTGAAACACTAATAATAGTTGGGGTCTGCTCTCTGCACTTAACATTGCGCTGAGCTCTGCTGAAGCCATGCTGCAGCTGGACACAGCTGGAGGAAGGCTGAGCTACAGACTTCTGTTGGTTTGGCACAGGCTGGGAAGATAAACCCTAAAAGAAAGGGCTCTTCAAAAAGTGGTTAAGGCATCTCGGCTCAAGGAAATTCATATTTGTGTTTGAAAGACAGACAGAAAAGAAAAATCAATAGTGTGAATGCGTACCATAGAGTAAATCATGGGGGTGCAATGGAGCAGTAGATAAACGCGCGGTCTGACAGTCTGCTTGGGGCTATCAAGAAAGAAGTTTTCAGTGTAGCAGTTCATTTCACTTAAGAAGTGAACAGTCCTAAAATCATTGCATCTTTCAAAGAGATACCTCTGCCACTCATTATATATGCTTAAGTTATGTTCCAAGCACCTAAAGTAGGAATGCTAGCACACTTAGCCTGCTTATTCTACCGCCCAGGATGCTCAGAGCCATGGACGATGAATTCTTCTGCAAGCTGTCTGGGGGCACTATTAAGAAATGGATTTTTCCCAATAAGACATGATGCTTCTTTGCATTCAGAAAAGAATTCATAACTCTGCCTCTGAGTATCTGAAGCTGCAAGACAATTTTCAAGTTCTCCCTTGCAGAGCTGTGACTTGCATTTCAATGTACCTATGTCATCAGGGTAATAGAAAGGCAATTTTCTAAAAGAAGCTGCGTATATAGGCAGAAGTTTATTCCCCTCAGTGCCCTGAACACATTATTTCTAAAAAACCAGAGACAGTAATGTATTTTCTTCAATAGTTTTCTTTTCTTCTTCTTTCATTAAGGTAATTTTGACCATTCCTCTCAAACAAGTGCTGGGACATCCTCTCCAAGTGATTTCATTTTTCCCAGTTGAATCACTGTGCAGCAAGACGCTTATTTGTGCCAACTTTTCAAACAACTTCTAGCAGAATAGTGACAGGAAGAGCATGGATATCAGAGTTAATTCTCTGCACTTCCTACCCCAGTTGGCTCTTCACAATAGTGAACAGAACACTTCACAAATCCTTTTGAAACTGTACAAAAGCTGAGATTCTTAGCATCATTATAAAACACAATGTTATTGTGATGTTAGGAATAAAGTTACTCCAATGAGAAAAAAAAAGGCGGCTAAAATGGAAGTATTAGAAACAAACAACATTTCTATCAGTTGAGCACCCCACAGTTAAAAATAATATTCAGGAAGACTATTTGATACTACTGAACTAAAAAAGTGTATATAATCCAGTATTTGGACACTAGATGGCAATGTTAGATTTTATTTAGTCATGTGATTGAAACTGATTAAATGGGATCTTCTAAGAGAGGAAAACCCTTTTTTTTTTGGTTAATACAGAAGAAAGGACTGTTTGATCTGGCCAAGTAAGAATAAAGATCGGAATCTTAGTGAATAATCCATCTAAAATAATGGAAAATCAGCAAAATCCTTTTCCATGAGATACAAAATATAGATAACCTGGATACAACCATCAAGTAGAAGATAAGAAAAAAGAACATATTGTGGTAAGAGCACAATGTTCAGTAAAACCATGAGGCTTTATTAGTGTCCCTTAAAAAAGATTTTATGATATAGTTTCAGTGTTTTAAAGTAAGAAAAAAACCTAAATATAAGTTTAAGTCCTTTACTAAATTCTTCCCTTCTCTTTATTACAGGTATTGAGATATCTGAAGGCACTAAGTTTCCCCCAGCCATCATGAATTTACTCTTAAATTTCACTATAGTCTTGAGCAGCCAGCTCTGTTTCAGTAAGGAAAAGCAAATTTTGCACCTAACATATACAACTGCAAAGAAGAAATGTTTTTAGTGCTATTCCTGAGAGAAATTACGATAGGAGAAACTTGAAGGAGAGATTATAATACAGTTTTATAATATGCAGAAAGCCTAGATTTTTTACCAAGACTGTCTTTTTAAACCTATTTGCCAGGGCCTTTAAGCTTAAGTCTGTCTCCCTATGCATCAGAAAATATGTGAAATAAAGAACAATTTCTTTTATATTGCCAGTCTAACAGCAGCAACTGCTTTCTCTTTGTTTTTCTTTCAAATAAGAGCAAGAATCAGGCAAAAGCACAGAGATCAGTTCCATTCCTGCTTCCCTGGCTGTTTCATCTGCCCCTACTGCAAAGTAGCCTTCTATTCAAACCTATCTCCTGTTGAATGTTCAAAAGATTTTAAAATTTTAAATATACGTCTCTGTATATTAGCAATCCTTATACATAGTAATGAACAGGCAAATGAATATTTTATACATAAAATCAACTGGTATGGTTATGTTGCCTCATAGTCCATATTCTGTGCTGTACAGGGAGTATTATACATGCGACCCCTCACGATCTCTTTGGGAAACATACACCAATCTCATCGGCAAACATTTCAGCAATGTTCCTAGTAATTCAGTAATTGCTTTTGCTTATCATTCTATTCAGGGAGAATCCCATTATTTAAAGAACATCCAAACCAAAAACACCCAAAAAGCTGTTTTTCTTCAGCTGCATTCTTCTCTTCATACACTTTGATAACACCACATATGCAAGAAAGATTTAATGTAGTAACAAACTTAGTCTTGTGACTAAGTGACCTTAATGATAATTTTAATTATTCTGACATCAGAGATAGTTTTCTCATAGAAAAATAAGCTTGAGGATAAACAATTTCAGAAAGAGGACAGGAATACTGATTTAAGTTTTATGATAAACTTCCCAGTTTCCTTGCCTTATGGTTTGCTGCTCTCTAACCTAAGAATAGTAATCAAATCCAATCTGTCTGGTGGGATGCTACACTGCTGCCTTTTCAAAGCCACGTGGACAAAAATGCTTGGATGTTAGTCTAATTATCTGGTGGAAACACTTTAGGCAGTGTGTTTAAAAAGAGAAAAACACAGCAGGAGATGCAATACAATTGCACTACTGAAACCAATCACAGATGTTTTCTACCTGTCTTGGCCAAATTAATCTGTCATCTCTTCTTCCAATAGCTCTGTGATGGTTCAGATTTTGACTCATTTCCCTAAATACAACCATAAAAGAAACACAAGAGGAAGATAAGGAAACAGAAAAGACAGCTTAAATTTTATTTTTAAATTATATTTGAGATTCAGAAAATGGCAAATGAGCGGTAAGTGTTTGGAGCAACTTGGCTTTGGAAATGTAAATAAACTGAAATAGTCCCTAAATACTCATTAAAGGAGATAAATAAAGCTGAGAAGTACATTGCTATTAGCAGTTATGAGGCACAACTCTCCCATCTGATTATTTGTTACTTATTCCTGGTGCAGCAGTGCCTTGAGGTCTCAGTAAAGTCCAGACTCACTAGTATCAAAAGGGATAATTCTTGTCCTAAAACAGACAAAACAAGTGATGAAGGAAGGTAGAAGTAAAGGACTGAAAAAGTTAAAGGATGCTCCTAAATGATATAGTTTATCAGTGACAGAAAGAACAACAGATTGAGGTTTCTGGGGCTCTGGTCTGGTGCACTGACCTCAGAGGGCATAGTCTCAATGCTTGTTGCCATTGTTTTGTTTACTCAGGACACACCAAAGTCTGCCTTCCCCAGACTCCTGTCTCTCCATTAAACTCTGTGTTTCATTAACTCGTGCTTTACAATTTAACTAGCTGAACTGGCAATGAACATGGATCCAAAATTAAGTGTGGGCAAAACTACAACTAGGAATGCAGGCAGTAATGCAGTTAGATCATTTGCATCAGTTCAGATGACAGCTCCGCATGAATGACCAATGTAATCGCTCTGTGAATCCAGAATACAGCATTGAGCCATGGCTCGCTTGAGCTAAACGAGCCTGAAAATAATTCAGGTATATTAACTTAAACAAGCTTGCCAGGCAAGAGGCAGCACCTGGTTTCACTGAAAGGAGAGAACTCTTGTTGCTGGTTGCCATCCTCTCTCTTCTTCCAATACACTTGTTTTATGTAGAGTAGGGGAAAAGGCACAAAAAGGACCAAGCATTCGAGGAGGAGTTACTTCTAGGTGTTGCAAAGGGACCTCAGACTTCCTTGGGACTTGATGCTGCCCATTTTAGCTAGACATAGCTCTGAGAGGGGGTATAAGCTTTAGTTCTATCAAGGCAGCAAGCTCAAAGTCTTACTTCTGCATAAATAGAAGGATGTTGCTTTGTCAAAATGCTTAACAGCAAAACGTTAAATGTTTTTAAATGTTTTCTGTTTTAAAAAATTCATTGCATGTTTTATTTTTTAATTACGCAAAAGTTACTTTCCCTATGTTTAAAGATTGCGTACATGTCACAATATCTCCCGTTGAATTGCAGGAAGATGTTGTGCATCTAAACATCATGCAAGTTTTCCTAATATGTTCCATAACTCCCATAAGTTACAATAATTCTCCCACTTTCAGGATTCCGTGAAACTGAAGTGAAATCCACCAAGCCCCAAAGTCTAAATTAGTTTAGATCATCTCTCTGCAATGAAGATGGCAGAGCTTGCTTCTGTGAGCTGGTCTCCCCAAATGCTAATTTTTATTTTCTCGATTAGCTTAAGAGAAAGGATCAAACATTTTTCAAATTTGAAATATAAAAAGATTGACAAAGCCAATTATTGAAGATTTTATAAAGATTCAAAGAAAGTATATTAGTATATAAGAATTTATGTTGGTCCTTCAGAAGAAGGACATATTGGTATAGAAGATCAATAGGAAAAGAAAAAGGAAATACCCCAAATACACCTGCTGTTCTTCTGTAGAGATATCTCTGCTCTGGGCAGTCTGCCCAAGAAATAGCAAAAGATTTTGTCCAAATAAAGTTTGCATTACAAAACAAACTATATAGCCTTACTGCTTAAACAAGTGCCTGAGTTTTGCCTCCAAGGCTTCTTCTCAGCTCCTTTTCACTGCAGCTCAAGGACAGCACCAAGCACCAAAAAAGTTCAGTGAAAAAAACCCAACTAAAACAGAGTAAAAAAGATTTAGGTTATCCTTTCCATTCAAAATCAAGGCATAAAAATTAGGGTGTTTTTTTTTGTTATTGTTCTTGGGATTTTTTTTGTTTTGTTTTGTTTTAATGAAGGAAAGGTTTTAAAAACCAGAAAGAACCACAAACCAAAAAACAAGCAACAAGTTTTGTTATTCCACTGCTAAAGGCTACATCACTCCCAAGACATATACTTCCCCAAAAGATCTAGTATTTGCAATAAAACTATAGTTCCAGTGCTCATATAACTTTAATGACTTAAGAATGTAAATGAGGCGATGTTTATAGGGAGTTATATACCTTTTACTAGATCAACTGATGGGGAAAAAATAGATAAGCTTTCAGGCACCTGTAAACTGAAGTGAGTCCCCTTTGTTTCTCAGAACAGTAGTCGTCAAGAATGCAATATAATCATCTTATTTCTGATGATCAAAATAGTATAACATAACATATTTATTAGCTTCTCTTTCTCTTTTCTTATGCATTCTTGTTTTTACTATTTATTACTCAGAGGGTTAAATTTGGATGCTTGAATACTTTCATATTTTAGTTCTACTTGACAGATAAAAATAAGTTCCTAGGCAGCTTTAATAATGAGAAGTTAAAAGTAATCAGTCAAAAATCCTGGGAAGACAACCAGAGCCACAGAGCACAGGCGCTTTTGATCATGATTGCAGCAGATCTTGGAGAGTGCTCCAGAGGCTTCCTCGGCTCCTGCTCTGCAGTGCATCCAAAAGCCAATACTGGAAGTATATACGTTCAATGCATCTGTCAGATCAATTTTCAAGGACGTATAAGTAAAACACAGCAGTTTGATGAGGCCCTTTAAGTTCAAGGCCAGCTCTCTTGTGAGAAGAGCTCAAGTGTTTTTCTTATTGCTGAGATAGTTCAGTTAAAGGAACTGCAGGGATAAGATGCTTTTCTTAGTAAGTAAGAGAGCAGAGGAAGATACTGAAGAGCCAAGTATACGGAATGTTTCAGTGGATCTAACAATCTTTATTTGTGATCTGTGTTGCTCTACAAACACAGATTTGCAAATGCCTGTCTTGATAGTAGTGCATATTGCTGTCCACATTATGGTACAGACACAAGGCACAATGTCATTCTTTGTTCAGTTAAAACACCCAGTTAATCCAAACAAGAGCTTTGTAGGCACTGAGATTTCAGATTAAGGTATTTGTCTGTAAAACGTACTGAAAAGTTAAAATGTCCCAGTATTCAGAATTTAAGATATGAGTGCCTTATAACAACAAATGCTCCCTGGAAACCCTGTGCATAGACGGAGCACATTTCCAAAGAGCTCTGAACCACCATCAAAGTAACAGCTAACAACAGCTCGTGAAGAAGCGGTGTGCTAAACACTGATTATTGAAAACAAACTTTTGTGCTCCAAGCAATAGCATTCCAAAACATTCAATTAAAAAAAAAAAATAGAAGACAGAAAACAGAACAGACTTTTGGTAAGTCTTCTGGCTGCTAAATTAAAATGGGCTTTCCTGAAGGCACCACATGTGTTCTTTATGACAGTATTTTTTATGACAAATATTTTTAAATGTTTAAATGTGGTATTCAACGGCAGCAGCGTAGGTACTAGATCTCAGGCTAAGCTGAGTTATGTTCAGCATAGAGCCCAAGGCAGGGCAGAGATCAAAGTCACCTTTTCCCTGAGTGACCACTTCTCTCTTTGAAACACAGGCATGTCCAAGACATATCATGGCCTTTAAAATCTACTCCAATGAGTTTCTGAAGTTTTACTTCACAATTGTTGCAGGGCTGCTTTAAATGGCACAATGCTAGAGCTCAGGACTGTAATAGATCGGGCAGATATAATGCACAGCTCAGAACTGCACATTTTTATTTGCATTTTGAGATAAAAATTATTAATACGTTAAATACCAATTGATTATCCAAACCATTAATTCAGGATTAAGGAATATTAAAAACATACATCATGCATAACTGCTAATCAGCCACAAATCCAAACTTAATAAACTGGTATTTAATTGTATCTTGTTAAATTTAGCAGTTGTCTTAATCATAATTAAAAGCAATTCCAAGATGCAATTTAAATCATTACCAAAACCTCTTGCCAGTCCATTTCGAAACCAAAAAGAAAATTATCTGAAGTTGCTATTGATTTTTTTCTTCTCCAAGCTGACATTAATTTATACACAACCCTGTGTCTGTCCCAGTAACCATGATTAACCCACATCAGCCTGAGCCAGAAAACTGTCCAAGGTGACAGCCTAGACAGACGGGACAATAAAATATAACTATACTACCAACAGCAATAAAATGCTTTGCTTCACTGCACCGATTTCTTCAGAGTCTCACCTGGCCAGTGCTACAGCTCCATACAATATTATAAGGGGACCACATAAAAAATGGGCTATGTTTGTACATGACTGTACAACGCTCCTAGGAGCTGTGTAAAAATGAAACACTGCAAAATGAGGCATGTAACTCACAGAAGTCAGCTGCAAGAAAAAGGACAAGGACCTTGACTTTACAGATTCTTTCATCTCAGCAACAGAGGATTGCAAGGTCCAATTACGTCCTGTTGGTCAGATTCAGGTAGCAGGAAGCTTGTATTTGCCTCGTCGTCTTTTTTTTTTGTCAGGAGATGGAGGAGAGCTTTTCAGGTGATGCATGCTGCCCCAACACCTGACTGTTCTCTGTTGTCCCTGAGAGTGGTCTGAACATCACTCATGCATCTCCATGAGAAAAATGGACGAGGCTGCGTGTAAATCCTGTACATATGCATATCTGAGGACAGAGCTGGGAAATGCTGCCAGCCCATGGAGAGGTTCCACCTTACCTCTGGTATGGCAGTAGACGCTGGACAGACTGGACTCATATCTCCCATACTTCCAGCAACTATGGCGCAATTAGGCCTGTTTATGTAACCCACCTTAAAGTTTTTTGGACACACAGTCTACAACTGGATGGACAGCATTTGGTAAGACATTTACATTATATCCATAGACAGGAGAAACAGAGATACAGTTCATTAGTGTAACAGAGAGATGCTTTCCTTCCTCTGTAGATGCAGTTTGAAGACAGTGAGATTAAAAAGAGAGGACCCTGGCCTCCAATAACACAACACATGCTTTTTCCAGAGCACTGTGGGTATATATCGGTGCAATAGCAGAAAGTACAGACATAACATTAACTTTGCTGAAAAACACATGTACCTGGAAAAAAAAAAAAAAATTGTTTTTTTTACTTTGAATCCAATAGTCCAAAACTTCACTTTTTTCCATGTAACTGGACTCCTACAGACGGGAAAATGGATTATGAGACAATTTTTACCACATAATTCCCCCAATTGTTCTTACCGCTTTGAAAATCTGCAGTTAGAATTGCCTCACAAACCAATTCTCCAATACTTTGAAACAGTTTCAGAAAAAGGACTGAGAATAATCCCTCTGTGGGCCAAGTAATCAGGTATGTAAATATGGAAAAAATCTGGTGCTGCTTAAGTGAAACAATGGGAAAAAATAGAAGTAAAGATATGCTTTCTGTTTGCTCGTTGCATCTTTCTACTTAAGCTGTAGAAGTTACAGCCCTTGAGTTTTATTCTTTTACAGTTGAAATGAACTTTTTCTGTTTTAAATACTTTTCCCATTTGCTCTATCATGGTATACAACTGTCTGTATTAAAGTTCATTTAATACACCAGGGCTCGTACTTCTGTCTGGAATCCTTTCAAGTCTCCCTTATTGTTTGTTCCACAGCCTCTGCCACTCCAAATTTAGTTTAATCAGCAACTAACTAGTTCACTCTCCCTGTCAGTCATGTATATAGATTAGACACTGTCTATGTTCAAGGACTACCCCTTTGGGAAGCCTGCTTAATACTTCTCTCCAATTTAGAAGAGCTTTTCTGACAAGCAATTGCTTGTTCCCATTTTTTTTAGCTAGTCTTTATCCTCTATATCCACTTGTATGCCCTCCCTTGGCTAGCTGCAGCTTTCAGCTTAAGCAGAAGTCTGTGAAGTTGGACTTTTGCTAAGACTTTTGTCCGAATCCATAAATTAAGCTGTATACAGTGCACTATAAAGGCTATTGCTGTGTCTTCAAAAGAAACAGCAAGAAAGCTTGGCTTAGCAGGAGCCACACTGTTCCTGCAGTGTTGCTTCGGCAGTCATGCTGGCTAGTTCCTCTGAGGTTAATGTAAAAGATGAATGTTTCATCACGTATTTCTTTCTAGCATGTGTAGAGAGATTCTGCTCTGGGTGACGTAAAATTATCCGTGGAGTAACTGCACAGATTCCAGAGATTTAGTGTCTTCTGCACCTTTCCCCTAGCATGGATGTCAAAACTCAACGCCTGGTATTACAGATTCTAGCATTTACAGATTCTAGCACAGTTACTAATATGCCTCCTAACTAATTTAGGGAGTGAGATTTTTCGTTAAAAAAAACCACAAACCAACCATCCAAACAAAAAAGAGACTCTGAGATTAATGCAAGTCCTATGCATGGAACAAGGGCATAACATGCTTGGGATTTGTTCTGCAGAAAAGAGTTCAAGCTGAGAGTTTTGCCCTAAGGACCAGCTACTACCCTTAATCTATGCCTCCAGCTTCCACCAGCATCACTGTAATGTGAAGCAGTTAGACTTCTAATGAGCCCGCATCCAGCCAACCTTCATGACTATTTCAAATCTCCTTAAGGACTCTCCGATGATTTGTAACGAGAACAACTGCCATTTCTTGTTCAATTGTACATCTTTTCTCCAGTCTCAGAGAGCATCCTGATTCTCTGTGAATACTGAGCCTAAATGCACATGTGATGATGCTGAAAACCGTTCCCAAAACTACCAAACATACAACTTGCTCCTCTTTCTGGGCATCTCAATGGTGTCACAAGAAACTAGCCATATATTTGCTACTATTTTGCATGGAAGTCAATTGACATGGAAGTAATCATCTAACATGGCCAATGTGTCAACATTTGTGAAAGTGTTTTCAGCACACTGTTTCCCTCCATTGGGAGACTATGTAAACTCCTTCCTCCTGTGTGAAACCTCAGGAGCATCCTTGGAAAAATGACGTGAATACATCAGAGTGTGAAATAGCAGAAGGAAAGAATAGGAACAAAACTGAACTGGAAGTATAAGACCAATTCTTCCCTGCCTCTCATTTTGAACTTTGTGATGCACGTAGAAGAATGAAAATTGAATACATTCTTCACGAAGAAGAATGGAAACTGGATGCAAGGGAAATATATCAGGCCATATAACCTGACCAAGTAAAATCTTATCACAAGAAAAGTAAAAGACAAGCATAGGCCTTACTAGCTTAAGAGTCCTTAATTTAACTGTTGCATAAGAAATTTTCTCTTTTCCTCCAGTAAATTTGCATGCAGAATCCTCTAAAATCCAAGGGATTAATCCCCTTCACTTTGCATTCAGCAGCTGAACAAGAGAGAAAATACAAATCAATAAGAGGTCTCTGCATCATTAACACGCTTGTGGCAACTTTTATATTAAACCAAAAGGAGAGTAAAGTCAAGAGTATAAGCAGAAGGCACATTTTAGCTGTTATAAATGGACAGATGGGGAATAGAGCTAATAAAACAAGACAACAGTACCTCACTGGAAAAGGTGGAGAATGTCCTTTACCTGCATTTTGTTCTAAAACCTACCTCTGTAAGGATAAAGTAAATGCCTTTGCTGAAGATAAAGAAACAACATGTGTATGTCCACCCTGAGGCTGAGATGAAAGACTACGCACAGATATCCAGCCTAGGGCTGAAACATCCCCTTCATTATAATATGTTTAAAAATGAAAGTTGAAATTACAGCTTCTGTTACAGTAAACACCAAATAGAGAATACGCATTACCGTGGTAAACAAGGACGTGGGAAGGGTGGGCTGCCAAGTAGCCACTGTACTTTCCAGGTGGACTGACCTAGGTGAAAGGTTGTAGCCATGCCAGGGGTCCCTGCTGGGGGTTATAAATGGAATAGGAAATGGTGGCTCTCTAGATATCACGCAAAGTCATCAGAAAAATCTCTGCAAAAAGTTGGAGGCTGAAACAAAATGTCACAAAATCTTCTGAAGTCATTCAAAGTATCTTTTACAGTAAAATTCTCCAATGAAGTTTCAGTGCAAGTTTCATTTTAGACCTTCCTGTACAGCTCTCAATTCAAATTTTTAGGCTACACTGTTACTTTACTTCAGTAACACACAAGCATACAGATCATTACTAAAAGTCCTACTTAAAGGCCGTAACTAATAGAAAACTCCCACTGTGCTATGCATCATAAAGCACATCACTTTTGCAAAGAAATCACAGCAGAAATAGGTAGCTGTTAACTTTATTACAGAAACAGAGGTAGGAATTTGCTCGACTCCCACAACTTTTGGAGTATTGACAGAAATCAAATCTACTTTGTCTAAAGACTATTCTTGTGCACTCCTTCACAAAGTCATTTTTTTTCTAGTTCTATCATCCTCTTTCATGCATCTCCAACAGAAAATGAGCTCATTTAGTTCTTTCCTACACTACTAGATATGAAGCCTGGAGAATTTTTAGTCTAAAATCCTGAATAAAATACAAAATGTCGTTCCTTCAATCAAGCTGATAATTTGAGGCGAAAGGAGACTTTCTGTCTTGGTTTAATGACACAGCAATCAGATATTCAGTGGGCTATTCCAATAACTACAATTTCAGTTTTTCTGAAAAACTATATTTGTGAATGGAAAGAATATATGTTTCGTTCATGCAATGCTTTGAAGAGATCATAGTTATGTTAGCACCCATAACTATTTTCTTTCTATAACTGCACATAGAACTATTACAATTCAGTAAAGAATCCACTGCGTGGTAAACATATATTTAGTGAATTGCCTACCTGCTGTTTTTCAAGCCTATCACTTCTGTACACGCTGTTTATAACCAGCTGTCACATGGCTCATCCCTTGGCCTTCACTGGTGCCCTTAAGACCAATTTCCTGTGATCATTCTCTTTTCCTTCTCCATTCTAGGATCAATCATCACAGACAGAGATCATTAGCCATGCAATATTTAGCTTCTGCAATATTTGCAGAAACTTTATTGGACCACAAAGAGAAGGAGAAAAACCACTGAAATTTTGTAAGATAGCATAAGAAAAACTGTAATATTTAAAAAGATTTTTCCCTATTAATACAGAAAATACTAAGCTCAGAACACTCATGCATTTCCCAATAAACTTTTTAGCTTATGTTCAGGAGTTGTTGAAAATGTTTGGTATGCTCCATTATGTCCATCACAGTCTCTTTTCTCCCATTTCTTAAAGTTGCTCCGAGATGCACATTTGCTTTTACCAATATGCCACTTACAAGCACATCACTGTATTAAATATACCCCTGTACCTGCAACTGTAGCACAGAAAATGGACAAGATTTTAATATTTTTTTATTAAAAAAATAGAGATTTCCTTTTGACATGTCTAACCTCACTAGTGAACAGTCTCCATAAAACAAATGAAAAAGAAATATCACCAGTACCACAAGGCAGAATTGCCACATATACACTTTTGCACCAAGCATGACCAAAGAAAACCTCCCATACTGAGATGTAAATGGCATTGACAAGCATCATACAAAAACATATCACCCATGCAACACAAAAGAAAAAAAAAAAAAAAGCAAATATGATAAAAACCTCTTTTGCTGGAGGTCCTTACACAGCAATTGGCAAAGTAACTGCACATCGGTATAATATCTCTTTATGGAAAATAACCAATACAGAACAAGAGAGATCTTGCACAGAACTTCAGGTGGAAAAAAAAAGTTCCATTTTCACACGGAGAAACAGTCCATCCCCTCTGCCTTCTCTCTCTCTCTGCACTACCCCTTCTTCTCTCAGCTATGCATATACCTCCTGCTGAGTTATAATCCGTATATTCCCTAGCAATGTAGTCATGTTTGATTGAATTTTTCAGAATGCTCAGTTCTTACGTGACATTTGCTTGGTAGTAGAAGACAAAACACTTTTCTTCAAAAAGAAAGCAAGATGTAACAAAGACCTGGTCTGCTGATTTTATTTATATCAAACATTAGAAACCACTGTCCTAAAAAAAAAAAATAAAAATCTGGTGATACACCATTCAATAGCATCAGTAGAGCCTTAAACTTGCAGGATAGGACTAAAATACAAATGAATTTACCTGTGATCAAAGTGCAATGACATTATGAAGCACCAAAGTATATATCATTTTCCAATCTTACAATGACATTTTTAACACAGTACCTCTATGAGCTGCAAATTTTAAGAAGGAAGACAGCACCACCCATGTCATCCTTCCAGAATCCCACAAAAGCAGACACAGCAGGGCACTGCCTCAAGGCAGACTGTGATGGGGAGCACGCAGGGCCAGGGATTAACCCACTGAAACATCAGCCTTTGCTGGGGATATAATCCAGCACATTCTGCATGGTTTATGTAAAGTTTGTTCCATCCTGTGTATATAAGTGAATTTGGAGCTGTTACATGCCAATTCTTTGTATTTTTTATCTAATTTAATAAAACAAAGTCCCACACACATATTAGAAATACTTCAGATGCTTGAAACACAGAGTCCTTGCAAAGCTCACTATGAAATGGGTGCAAGACTTGTTTAGAAATAATGAATAGTAATTGATTTAGTAAGAAGATACGATCTAAGGAGCCTAACTGGATGTACCTGCTTTGCCAGCCAGTTCGAAATCTGTGAGTACGTGAAACTGCTAATGATGTCTAGATACACGATGCTAGACTGCTCCCTATCCCAAGTATCGAGAAGCCCATCTTCCTGAGGAAATGGAATAGACACAGAGGAAAAGAGCATGAAAGTAAAACGAACTTAACATAGTGTAACTACAGTAAACAACAGCTGAGGACTGATGAAGTCCCCAGTTGTGACCACACAGCCCTGTCAGTCACATCTTTGACCCCAGAAAAGATGTTAGTGAAAGACAAATGTATATTAAAATGAAAAAGAAATATTTGTAATTCTTCCAGCTGCTTCTATGGCAGGTAGCAATCACCAGTCAATTTAGGTCAAATCATCACTATTAGACTCAGCGACATCTGGCAGAAGAGTAAGCTTGAAGCTAACTAGGGAGAGTAGTCCACAAATGAAGCAGTATGTTTGCATCTTGTTTATTACCAGCAATGGGCACATGGACTGCCAGATGCCAGCAATAACGCACAGATGCTGCAAGAGAAATCTTGTCTCCCTTTACTCCCCGGAGAATCTGAAGAAATCAGTTGTATTCATGAAACACAGTGACAAACGGATTCCTTTTTCTACCGGGCTCCAAAGGATTTAGTACAGTAGATGACAGAATCTGTTATAACATATATTGTCAAACAAATTAATAAAAACAAAGAAAGAACGGGAGCTGCACACTAGACAGCAAGGCCCTTAAGACACACATCACATCACTGGGATATGAAACACTAATAGTGTGGAATTTGTATTACCCTTGCAGAAGGCAGTTTAACACAGCTGTTGCTCCAGACACAGACTTCGGCTGGCTTTTACATCTTTGTGCCTCATCTGAGAATCTATCACATTTAAACTATGATGTCCTTTGTCGTGAGACAATTCTGGCTCTCCAGTGAAAATATTTCCCTTTACATCTCACTTGTCTGTCATGGAGTAAGTATCTCCCTCCCTAAAGGAAAGTGATTTAGGAATTGCAGTTATCTTGGAGGAAAACAGTAGCAAGGTTCCTATTTTCACTGCTCTGTTTCTTTCAATTTCCACTCTACTTCACAGTTTGCCCCTTGCTTTCTACCTTCTTGTTTTCTTCAGATTACATCCTAAATATTATCTGCCAGCACTCCAACCTACTTACAGCCCATCTAGTGGGAAGCAATTGCTACAGATACTCAACTTATCACCACATCCAACACATCAGTACTTTATTTTATATATATATATATATATTTTTTTTTTTTTCACCTAGAAAATTACCACAGATTATAAATCTTTATAATTACCTTCAGTTGTTTAACTAAATAGCTGTTGACCTGCTCCTAAACAAAATGTTGGCCAAGTTATCTGTTGTGGTGGAATTTTAGCAAGTCCTCTGGAACCTTGAAAAATCAAATGTTTATCTCTCTTTAGAGGAGAAACAGTGACAGAGCAGTGAGACTTTAGCATGTGCTATCAGTGACTGCAGAAACACGCTGCAACTCTTGGGTACCCATAAAATCCAGTTCAGTGTCCTCCTAGTAGTGGAACATATACTCCTGTCCCAACAGATACAAAATCAATGTAAAAATAAAACATTTAGTAACTACATTTTGATGAGACAAGAGATAGTAGAATAAGAATAAATATTTACAAATCAGAATAAAAGCTGAATTTAAGTTAGTTCACATATATAAAGAGGAAAAAAAGGGCCATCAATTCAAGTAAAATGAAACATTCAGTAGATGGTATTATGGGTTATTATAAAAAGATTCTGTAAAAAACCCCCAAATATTTGATTTGCCTGATTAGTAACTTAACATAACAGTTCATTTGTTAACAACCTGTTAATCACGGTGGCATAACTTCAAGACTTGAAAACAATGGAAGGTTAGACAGAGCGCTACATGTTAAGCCTCTCATCTGCAGAAAACTCCAACTTTCTTACCTCAAAGAAAGTTCATATTTATCATTTCAGAGAGAAAACTCCATTTTAAGGTTTTAACAATGAGCCAAATAGTAACTTTACATAGACCCAAGTATATAATGCTAGCAAATAACATGTAGGTAAAAGTCCACAAAAATTAGGACTTTTTAACAGCCTTGCCTACACATATTCTTGCAATGCAATGCCTCTACCATTAGAAAGAGATAGAATACAATTCATTTGCTGCTGTATAGACACAATTCTAAACTTAATAAACTATCTGCAATGGAAGGATTAATATAACAGCGGTTTGCCAACAGTCTACTACGGAGCGTCAAAAAGGAAGGAAACACTAGAACTATTCTTACAGCGTACTCGTCTCCCACCTTAGGAGTCAAAATGAAACTTCAACAGAATACGTCATATCATCATCGTACCTGTCAAACACAATGCTGAGAAAAGTGGAGACTCCAGGCACATTGTAGGAACCCGAATTTACCTTGTGTTATTAAAATGCACAAAGCTGGGCTAAGAACATATTTAAGAGCATAGGAATTGCTCTTCTCCTGGGTGGCTCACGCATCTCTTATCTTTGTGAACTTACAGATTTGTCCACCTCCCTTACCTCCACTCCAAAGTTAAACTACAGCTAGTATTTTTGTGGCTAAAACTGAGAAAGTGAGAATCTGTTCTTAACTGTTACTATTGTGGAGTTTCTCCTCAACTGTACATATTAAGAGTTAGGGAACAGCTGGGAATCCAGAAGGAAGATTCCTCTGAGACAATAAAAACAGCTAGCAAATAAATACAGGATAAACGGATATGACAGTATTAACTTGAGTCTGCAGACAGGCTGAAACAATACCCCCAAGAAAAATGGATACCATCATTATGTGCTAGATTATGAAGTCAGACAACATTAAATTAAAAATGTTAACTTTTTTTTTGCTATTATTTAAACTGAGGGGAGACAAATTTTAAAATCACAGAACCTATGACAACTTAGAAGTTACTACATGGATGGCAAACTGCAAGTTGGTTTTGTAACACGTACAGATCACTGCAACAAAGAATGAGTACAACACGCAGAGTTATAGAATCAGCTTGCTCTCAGCAGGCTGTCTTCAAGCCCACTTTTTGCTCCTGGCCCGTTAAAAAGCAAGAGCCAAACCATTATGAGACAAGAGGTCCTAAGTGAAGAAGTGTTGGAAGATATATTTTGTTTACATAGTTATAAAAATGCAGACTAGCCATGTTTCCAGCATGATACGGGTGGAAAAAAATCAACTGCTAGATGGACTGACCTATTTTTTTTCCCCTCCAGTTTCTTTGATTTAGGATTATGATAATCCAGTTTGTTTCATTATATGGAGTCCAGTGCAGTAGCTATGTCTCAAGGACACTTGAACGTAACAGTAAAGGCTTTTTGAACAGATTTTTATGTGCATATTGGCTATTACACCATGACTAAGGTCTATAAATCTCTTACTTGAAAGAATAATAGCTCTTATTGATTATAGTTTAATCATGCAAGATAAGGCAATTGGGAATAATAAATCACCGTTATGGATTATTTGTGTACATCAAGTAAATGGGATTAAATGCATGTTTCACATGTTTGCTGATGAATCTGATTTGTATTTAACTAAGGATGTTTCCATGTATAATCTGTTAATGAACTGTCACACAGAAATGGAAGAAACATTTTCAGTCATTTTAGACTGTCAATCAATCTGTCTCAAGAGCAAACACACTGGCAGTGCAGCACTGGGAAGTACTGGCGTATAAACATTATCACTGGTCCTAAAGAGTGTTAGATTAATTTAATCAAAAGGGTGCATGAACACACCACTGAAATTCACTAAATGGAAGTAGATATAACTGGAAAATTACCTGTACCAACATTAATCGTGCAGACAACAGCTGTTCTCTGATACACTTAGGAACTAAACACTTAAATTACAATGACTTTATAATTTACCTAGATTACCTGAGTCACACAGGAGATACCTGTAACTTGCTATGAAGAATCACTTCAGCTCATCACTGGATTCACTGGTTTTGAAAATTATGTCAATTATTTCCTCCCAGGCAGCAGAAGACTCCTCTTAGCACCCTCCTCACTTACATACTGAGCATGGTGTCCCATGGTGTGGAATGGCCCCTCGGCTAATTTGGGTAAACCTATCCCAGCTGTGTGCCCCAGCCACAGGGGCCACCAGCTCCAGTTCCCCTCCCAGCTCAGGTGAATGTTAACTCTATCCTAGCCAGAACCAAGACATCTCCATAAAAAAAACCCAACATATTGCTCAGGAAAAATAAAATGAGATAAAATAAAATAAGATTTAAGACCTCAGTTATGAGCTCTCTAAAAGTGCTAGTGTGGCTAAGTGACTATGCTTTTTTCAACTTATCGCTACTGGTCAAAGGATCTTGCAACATTTTGTTATTAGTTCTCATAATATTCAGTACATGAGAAGAGTGCTTCTCCCATTTTACAAACAAGAACAGAGGCACAACCCACAGAAGCAGCTGAATGGCTGAATTCACTGTTTCCAGCCACATGCCATTTACTTCTGCATGGCAATTCACCATTTCATCTACTAGTAGAACAAAATCTTGTCTCAAGGAGAGTAGGCTGCGCAATAAGATTATGTGGTGTCAGAAGGTTACATTTCTATTACGTTACAGACTTCAGAAAACAATGACCTTTTGATGGGAAGTCATGTCTGCACAGAACACTACAGCTATTTGTCTGGGAGACCTGAAGTTATATAGGTGTCAGAACACATGTGCGAAGGGCATTCTATAAGGTAGGAAAAGAGAAAAAATTGCCATCCAACCCTTGGTCCTCCCCCTCCTCCACACCTGACAATCAAAATCTGGATTCTATGACTGAAGGAGATATAAGGTATGTATGGATAGCCAGCTAGAAAATCAGGCAACTGTAAGCTAAATCATGTCAGTGCTTAATTCTAACCAGGACCTCTCAGACCCTTGAGAATACAGCTCAGGTCAAAATGTGACTTTGTCAAGGCATTGAAAACATAAGCTTAAGAAACAAAACACCACCAGCAAACTCAGATCTTCGATATTTGGAAAGAACAGCATGTTCAGTAACTTTTAACCAATGAGAACCAATTTCCTTTCTAGACAGTAATGATTGTTGAAACTCCCCATCTCCTAAATCGTTAAAATTCAAAGCAAGCGTGACAGAGCATCAGTAAAAGTCATTAGACAGTCATAGGGAAGAGCTTGCAATCCCTGGAATAACAATTAATTCAAATCAATACAGAAATTACAAGGAAAGATTAGAAACTGCTGAAATTTACCCAGTGAGAACTAATTTATATTTTTTTTTGCAAAATGAATCCTGATACTTGATCAGTAAAGCTTCAATTAAGAGTCAAGCTGAAGTTCTCCAACTTCTTTTTAAAACACAGTGTTAATATACTGCCAATCTTCAGGAAAAAAAAAATGCAGCTGTTTACCATAGTTTGTAATAAACAGCTGTACAGCTTTGGAACACAGATAGCTCAAAGACTATGACAAAGAACCTTAAATCTTTCAGAAGTAAACAAGTAGACAAGATTAGATTATTTAAGAGGTCTGAGCTGTTTTTTTTTTCTAAAATATGCAACAGGAAAACTGTACTGTAATATTTAAGCCTGACAGAAGAATCAGTCATGGTGTGTTGGAAGGAATACATTTGTTTTCAGAGCGATCTCTGGAAAGACGGGCTGGTGCGTTATTAGCCCTGCAAGGGCCAGCTCTCGCGTAGGCCCAGGTGCAAAGGAGAGGCACCATCTTGTTGCCCAGGCACTACCAGGTTTGGTTATAGCTCAACACGTATGCACACATCGAACCACTCTTTGTTCATTCAACAGAAACAGCACTGTAAAATCAAATGCAAGAATTCAGAGCAATTTTCCCTTTGGATGTCTACCAACAAATTCTCATTATGTATCAAGGCTGACAGGCACAGCTTTGCAACATGCTAGATAAGTACCTGAACTTTCCCCTCAACAAGTCAAATAAATAATGACTCCCTACTCATGTTGCAGTCCTCCTCTTGTGTTTATTTTCTCTTCATTTGACAACAGAGAAGGATTTGATGCTTTTCTTTTTTGTCTTGCTGTGAAAAAGGGCAGTAAATATGGAAAATACACATGCACACCAGCAGACGACAGCCTGCCATGACTGTAAATTATCTGAGGAAAGAGCTGTTTCTTACAGGTCTCCTGAAAGCATTTGACCTATTGTTGGTATTTTGAAAACCAGCAAGCAATGATTGTGAGGAATGACAATAAAGCATTTTTCTATAATCTTTCTTACAGGAGATGACATGACTGAACGGATTTCTTACCTCTCCAGCCATCACATTTGCCTAAAACATCACAATGGTGAATTAAGAAGCATCACACTATCATCTCTGATATGGTAAGAGGTCACTGCTGAAAACACTCCTCTGTCATGCCTACAGCCTTCTGGGAAAAAAAAAAAAAAAAAAAAAAAAAAAAAAAAAAAAC
>JAAGAY010142472.1:0-50930 GCA_011801015.1 Ardeotis arabs
CTTGGGGAAAAAAAAAAAAAAAAAAAAAAAAAAAAGAGAGAGAAATCTTTATCAACTGCTTTACAGAATGAGTACTGAGTAGTTATTAACCTCCAAAGCATATAGTACATCTACTGAAGATTTTCATTTCATTGTTGTCACCAACAATAGGTCATGCTAAATACAGCTTTAGACTTTTCTCCTTTAATGCACTGCATGTTGAAAATTGAGTGTGAACACAAGAGCATATTAAACTTCAAAATTAGTATGTATATTTATTGATTATTTTATTTCAGCTGGGGTCATTAACAATCAGTCATACAAAGAGTAGTTTTAAGCCTTTTTTCTTCCCTAGCACTGCATTACACATAAGAAATTTGAATTGAATTTTCTGCTACATTTAAAGCTTTGAAACACAAAAGTTTGTTTTGAAAGAAAGGAACAGAGACATCCATCTTTGAAGGAGTGAAATTTGCTCTGATGCAATAAACATAGATGGGCAAGATTTTCTACGGGTACCAATTTTCATACAAGAAATTCAGAAGTTCTAAATTAAAACTAGCAAGCTATGCTTGAATACAAGTTGTAGAAAGATTTCTCGGAAGATACAACCAAGTAAGATAATGATTAGGACAAAAAAAACCACAAACGCTAAAATGTCCTTTCATATTCTCCTACGGGACTCAAAGGAAAGTGCTCTGCTTTTCCGCTTGCCTCCCAATTCTCCCTGTCCTCATGACGAGGCTCACCAGTAACTCCACGCTTGGGGCCTGGGAAGAGATATTCTCCTCTTGAAAAATGCCATTCCATTCCTATATCTGCAGCTCATACCGAAGAACAACAAGGGAACCACAAACACATCAGAGGAACAGACTACACATATGCCAGAGCAAAAAAGGGAAAAGATGAGACTCAGATAGATGATACCTGCCTCTAACTTCTTCCTCTGCTTGTACTGTTCAGCAGCTTCTTCTCCCTCCTCTCTCTCCCCCTTACTACTCAACCCTCTCCATCCTTCCTCCTTTCTAGCAATCCGAACTCCTTCTCCCCTGCTACTTCCATCTTAATCCTCCTTCCATCCTTCCAAATGTCTTCACAGGTAAGCACACCACTTGCTTTTCTTGTTAAAAGAGAACGCCTTCCGACTTTTACAATGTGCTTGGATTATGTTTTCCCATACTGAAAACCTAGGCCTCAGACAGATGCTTGTTATCCCTTTTTCCTGTCAGGATTCCTGTCAGTATTTGGATGCAATTTGATGCTGGCTGCTGGGGAGATACAGAAGGATAAGGCTCAACAGCTGTTGCCCATCCCTTTGAGTCACCTGCACTACACGAAAACTAGCAGGCTACAAAGCTCCTTGGCTACCCTGCCTGCCCATCTGCTTTTTAGGCTAGGCTCACACCCACTGAGACTATTTATCCTTTTTTTGGAAAGCTCTTTTCAGTGTTGATCCCCCCCTGAAGGTAGTAGGTAGCAGGTGGGAATTGGGTAAGCCTCTGTACACGAGACCATCTGGGGAAGGCTCAGGTTTTTGGCTGTGCTAAAGCAGCTACTGCTTCCAGTCTGCTGCTGGGTCCTGGCAGCACAGATCCTGGTGCAAGTTCTGCCCTGCTCCCAGGATGTGGCTACACGAGCATACTTTCTGTCCTCCACGGGAAAATAAAGTAAATAAATAAATCTGGGAGAGGGAATTTTGTTACTTTGCTTATTAGGTAAACTCCCTGCTCATGTAATGAAAACACTGGAACAGAAGTTTACCCAGGTCTCCCAGAGGAGTTCCACATTTCAGTGCAATAGAAGTAGATGATGATTTTTAAAAATACTGAAACAAAAACATCCGAACTCTTTCATTTCTGTTATAATGCAAGTTATAGGTATGCCTAGGCTAGAGTTTTACCTTAATTTCATGTGAAGAAGGAAAACCAGAGTACATGTGCTGAAAGGCAGCCATAGCATACGTCTGGTTTGAATACAATATCCTCTAACTTTTCAGCTTTTAGGGGGCAGGGGGATGTAAACACTTTTCTAACTAGTTTGGGAAAAAAAAAAAGACTAACTTAAAACCAGATGAGATAAAATGTTCATCTTCCCATCAGAAAAGCTGAGTGTTGTTAAGTGCGGCTGTAGTGCTATACTCATGATAATGAGATTCATGTAATTTCTTTTCACTGGTGCAGCTTTTCATTTTCATGTGATACTATACCCCAACTCAGCTCTATCAATGGTAGAGGCTGTGTCAGTTTATGTACAAGTAGCAGCCTCATTTAGATGAATAAAAATTGTTTATGTTGTTTTCAATATCCAGAGGGATGTAGGATAAATAATTAACCCAGTGACCCCCGTCTTGCTTGTTTAACACTGATGCAATTACTCAAAGCTTGTATCTGATGGTTCCATAGCCATGAAAACAGAAGAACATGGTAAAGGAGAAAAGGTGTACTCAACAAACACCGTAAAAGCTGTATGACGTGGGCTTTAATGCAGCAAGGCAACAGAGGCAGCACCCCACGCTTGTTGACCTCTTATCCATGCCTACTTCTTTCATTCTCTCAAGCCTGTGAGACTAATTCTTTTTATGAGCTGTAGGAGATACTTGAAGACACGAATGTGGTAACTGTAAAATGAGTACAAAAAGATGTGCAAAAGAAAGCAGCCACTGAAACCCATGTGTCTCTCCTGTTTGTTTAGCATTAACTCTTATCTGTATTTTGAAGAAAGCACTGGAATTTCTTTCAAATTCTTAGAATTAATTTTTTCTTCAGATTGCAAAAACCTCCAAATGTGTGTTTCTAAGCTTACAGTGATTCATGAAAACAAACATCTAATCCAGAAGCAGTAGAGCTATTTTAGCACAGACCTATACCTGACCAATTAGAGGTTGCAGTTATCCTTACTAGGTCAAACTTGGTATCGGGCTGACGCATATATCTCCTATTTGCAGGTCACTATAGTCTATTGACCAGGACCTGCATGTAGGTCTATGCATCATTGCTTTGCACAATTTAGGCATGCCCTGAGACTGTCAGATAATGTAGTTACACGTTTATAAAAGTATTGTAGAAATTTTGAAGCTGCTTGTTGTAGTGCTTCTTTATTGTCAAGCTAAATGATTTAGGATTTATAGTGAAGTTTAATTTCAATGATTCAGATTACTGGTCAAAAAACATCTTGAAGTTGACATGAACTGTATTACTGTGTTTCCAAGCAAAATGCTCTGGTAAAACAATGCCTACAACTTCCTGAAAAATTCAATATGCTCTGGTATTTCCAGATAAATTAGGTCATAATTATTTTTCCTTGAGAACACATTAAAGTTCTGAAACCATCAGCTTACTATTGATTGTGATCCTTAATGGCTCCAACGGTAGAAAAAAAAAAAAAAATGTAGCCTAGATTGAGGAAGGAAAGGAATTGAGCTCCCGTCACAGTTATTTGATTTTGTTTAGCTCCCAGTCTCTCCTGAACTACAGAAATCTGTTTTTTTCCTCTCCTTTTTTCTACATATTCATAGCCAGATTCTTGGTCTATGTGTGCTGGTGCCACTGTCATGGACGCAGTGCAACACTATGCATTTTGGGATTAACACTCAGTTTTAGCTGGACACTTCACTTGCTTGAATAACCTTGTTACTTAGAGGAAGGAAGTGATCTGATTTTTCAACATTATTCCAAGCCAAAAAAACTGCTGTGTTGGTTGGCATCACTGTCAAGTTGGCCTAAATTATTTTTCATTTCCATAAATCAGAGGACTAGAGGTACTCAGTGTACTCATCTAATTAATCTTCTTGTATAACACAAGTCATGTGACTTTTCTGATTTGGTTCCATTTGAATCAGACTACCTCATTTAGAAATAGCATCTGAACCTGATTTTAAAATTACCAGTGATGGCCAATCAACCAAAACACTTAGTTAGCTTTCCAGTTAAATAGGCTCATTTCAATTTTATTTTGCTCTTAGGAATATCTAGTATCTGATTTCAATATACCTATCATCTGCTTCCAGCATCCAATCTATCTTTCTGTTGGATTGAAGAACACGTTATCAAAGTCTCCCCTCCCATGTAATAAGGACGGACATATTCTGATCAAATTACCATTTAAATTCCCTATTTATAAATAAAACACATAAAATTACAGATTTTATCTCTATTTAAAAAAAAAAAAAGTATTCCAGTCCTTTAATTGGTTTTTGTAATTTTTCTTTGATGTCTTCCTGATTTATTAACAAATCTCAAAAACTGTTCATGACAGAGCTGAACAGACTCTTCAAAGGATCATGGGATAATCCAGGTGGGAAGGGACCCCAGGAGGTCTCTAGTCCAACTGGCTACTCACAGCAGGAGCAGCGTGGAGGCCAGTCCACGCTGCTCAGGGTTTTATCTGGTCGGTCTTGAAAACCCCAAGGATGGAAACTGCGCAGCTTCTCTGAGCAGCCTGCTGCACTACTTGGCTGTCCTCATGGGGAAAATGTTTCTTATATCTGATGTGAACGCCCATTACAAAACAGAGCGTAGCTGCCACTAAAAACACTCCTATTTCTGATTTTATTCCAGTTGTCCCTTGTTCCTCTGACTGTATCAATCTGCTAAATATTTCCCAAATATACTAACGAAGATCATAGAATCACAGAATCGTAGAATGGTTTGAGTTGGAAAAGACCTTAAAGGCCATCTAGTCCACCTCCCTTGCAAGGAGCAGGGACATCCCCCACTAGACCGGGTTGCTCAGAGCCCCGTCCTACCTGGCCTTGAATGTTCCCAGGGATGAGGCATCCACCACCTCTCTGGGCAACCTCAGGACTGCAAACTCCACCAGTGCACGATCACTGCATGGAGCCTAGGATGCCACCAATCTCTATGTCTGTGATTAGCTCACTTGTGTTGGTGACCAACAGGTCCAGTAATGCAATCCCTCTGGTCGGGCTGTCTATGACCCAGCTTAAAAGGTTATCCTCAAGGCACTCCAAGAGTCTCCTGGATTGCCTACAGCTCACTGCGCTAGTCTTCCAGCAGATCTTGGGGTGGTTGAAGTCCCTCAGCAGGATGAGAGTCTGAGTATGACACTTGGTGTGTCATCATATGGCTTGTCACAGGTGAGCCTGATGTTATCCCCTTTCCCCTTCAAGTCTAGTTTAAATCTCTGTTAGTCAGCCCCACAAGCTCACGTGCAATTACGCTCTTCCCACTTTGAGAAAGATTAATCCCATCTGACACCAGCAGGCCTGCTGCTGTGTAAACCGTCTCATTATGGAAAACCACAAAATTCAGAGCCATGTATCAAGATGGACTGGGTCCATCTCTTTCTTCCAGCATCGCTGCCCACAACTGGAAAGACAGAGGAGAAAAATTACCTGGGAGCTCTGCCTGGGTTACCACCTATGTTCTGGTGAGTGCAGAAGGAAGTGGGTTTCTGCCAAGTGGTCACCACAGTAAGCTCCTTCTGGTAGGGCGATGACCACCAACTGGAATGACCTTTGGAGCTGGTAGGGTAACTGCTGTGCAAGCCGCTGCACCCTGCTCCGTTTGTCCACCCTGGCTGCTCGCAGTCCCCAGGCTGCTTTCTACAGGTGCGTGGGTGGCTGTGGCTACTCTGGTGATGCCCAGGCCTTGTCAGCATCTCTCACAAGAGTGGCTGGCTGCCATCAGGTCTCTCCCTGCCTGTGGAATCCCCCTGTGCACCAAAATCCATGCTTCTGACAGAATATCAGAATGAGATTGTTATCTTAGAGCGTTGGTGACTGATGAAAGTACTGAAGTGCCAGGTAATTTACAGTACATTTATTTGGAATAGAGACTTTCTGTACTGTTATTTCTCCTCAATGGATAAGCTTATTTTGGTATATTAAAATACAGAGTCTGCTTGTGTCCACCTTGTACCAATGCCATATCTTGTTATTCAAAACCATCGCTGGGGTACTGTTTTATTTTCCTCTAATAGAATTTCACAACAATAAGGTAAAATAAACAAACAAGAAAAAAAAATATCCCTACAGCACTCTGCTGAGTCTGTTACTATTTCACAGCCATCCTCTGTTCATAATTACATTTTTATACCAAAAATACTTCCTGTTTGAACCCATTATGTTTTGCTAGGGTTTGATGATCTATTCATTTTTTAATGAAATCCCATGCACTAATAAGTAAAATTTCTACCTCCAGCTAAGTTCTGAAGATTCACAGCACATTTCACATCCCTCATCTACTCTGTGCCTTTCTGACTTCCAGTCTGCTCCTTTACAGGTGCTGTTTTCTGTGCGTCTTATGTTAGCACGGTAAAAGAAAGGATGGAAGGCTAGAATATGCATCGCATAATGACCTAATGTAAGTAGAGTGTGACAACTATCTCATCACATTATATGACAGACAGTGATGTTTCATACTCTACTTGGCCTGTGTCTTACCAGCTATTTCTTCTCACCTCTGAGGAAGAGCACAACAGAAAAAGCAGTGGAGGAAAGAAAGAATTGCTGAAAACAGGCTGTGATCATACTCTGTTCCCAGTGTCATGAGTACAATCCTCAAGAAGGTTACTGAAAGCTTAGCAGTCTCTTGTAGACCTTCTGCATCTCTAGTTAGGAACTGACAAACTTCCTTTAAGGTTTTCTGATAACTTTGGGGCAGGTGGAAGAAAAAAAAAAAAAAAAAAAAAAAAAAAAAAAGAAATTGGGAAAAAACTTAACAAACCTCAAGTTTTCAGTTGAATTAAGATTTCATTTTATGAACAGAATTGTCTTCTGCACCTTAGATATGCTGGTTTCCACACCACTAGTAATGAAATAGTTCACTGTTTAAATAATGAGATCTCACATACAGCAATTAGCACAAAAGCTTTCCTCCACAGTGTAGGATTTGGGAAAAAAAAAAAAAAAAAAAAATCACAAATCAAGTGCTGCTTACAGGTTTTCCATAATGCAATAAAAACAAATTTCTGTAAATACAGCATATAACTATTAATACCGTAACTTTGGAATCAGTTACTGTTTCACCAAACAGGACTCAAATAGAGTTATGAAGGCTTTTATACAGGCTTGATTGCAATCAGTAAAATATACACATATGTATTTATAATTACAAGTCCATAAGAATATTTTTATGATCATTTGTGCAAAATCATAAAACTATCAGAAATAAGGATGAATTAATTTTTTCACACCTGAACAACTGCATGGATCGCACTGAGGAAATATGATTTCTATGTTGCAGTGCTCATCAGTAGCATTGCTTTGGAGATGGAGTATCTAGAAAGTAAAATTTCTTCTATAGTGTACAAAATAGTTTATACCAAGTACTGAAGTGATTAACAGTTGAAAAGTGCAGTGTACCTTGGAAGGCAGTGCCTTTGAAAGCTCATCCTGGGTAAGATAGTAGCACAGTTACACTGAACTATCGGAATAAGAAACCTCAAAGGCATCTTGATACAACGTCAGTATTTATTATATTGGATTTCTCCTTGTTCTGAAAAATCCATGAAGGGGCAGTAACTAGAAAGATCGGTCCCTTCTGTAGGGAAGGTTGTCTCTGGAAACATCTCTCTCCAGAGGACTAAAATACATCCTGCATGAGGATGCAAAGAAGAATATCAAATTTCATTGAAAATTATGCTGTTAAACCCCAAGACCCTTACTTGAGGCAAACAAAACAAGAACACACCTCTCTAGGACTCTCTAGATTACAAGTATTTTAGGGCTGAGGAACCTCAGAAAGCTGATTGTTGATTGCTCATGGACACGCAAACATTTGAGTAGTAGCCTTGATAAGCAAGGCGCAAGTCCTTCATGTGACTGCTTGCTTAGATCATGATAATAGAAGTGGTAGTACCACAAGCAAGATACGTATAAGCCTAGAGGAACACGTGTGTACGTTGTAGAAACATACCGTTCAGCTTCCTCCAACTGTTTTGCCTAACTACAGCTCAAAGACTATTTAGTCACTCCAAGACCACCTCAGTTTTTCTTTTGCTTTTCTGGATGCAACATCCCAAATCTGTAATTTCTGAGCTAAATATCCTCACTTTGCTGGCACTTTGCAGGGCCAGTTTCCTATGTAATGGTTTTGTGAAGAGCAAAATTGAACACAAAAGGTCCTGTAAGCATAGAGTCTTTCAAGATTAAATCCAGGTTTTGCTATATGACAGCCTGACTGAACCTTTACAGTGTTATTTGACTTGAAATTTTTCATTAGCAAGAGGTGAGGACTTCCAAATCTAGTAGCGTGCTTTAATCTCTATTTACTATTGATCTTTTTTTAATGCATCAAGGAAAAAAAAAATAATGTATAGACTAAAGAATTTGGAAAGTTTTTATAATTTTTTTCCTCTGGAAATAAAGTTAAAGGATAAAATATGATAGTTTGCATTGTACCAGTAGTTAAATAACAAGAAATAAAGTGCTGCAGGAAGGATTTTAAGCAGTGAAATCATTGCTTTTGCTCAAAGGTATTTAAAAGGAGTGAATGGAAGTTAATCCATCATTTATAATAGAGCAGAAATGAAAGCATTCAAAGGAAAACTAATTCTAATTTTTTAATGCTGATTTATATTTTAATTATATAATGCTTATTTACAATTATAATTATCCATGTGCTTCTAAGAAGAGTGACAGTGTAAAGTAAATGGGTTATATATATTCTGACATGAAAGCTAGAAACCAGGCTTTTAAACAAGAATTCCTCTGCGATTGTGGTGACTTTTAAAAAATGCAGCATTAATTTATCGATGTATGTATATTTCCATACTCAGTAAGCCAGAATCACTGTAAAACTGTATTTTTAGGGAGACAGCACCTTTTTGCTTACATTGCTTTTAGTTTTGAAAAATTGTATGAATTGCCATATGCATTTTATCTTGTCCTATATTGTCATTTAGTGAAGTTGTTGCTGTTACCTAAGCATCAGATTTAACAAATTTTCTTCCCACTTCATTTCCTACTTCACTTCTTCCCACAGGGTTTGGCAGTGTCTTTTTCAGTCTACTTTTTTTCCTTTTTCTTTAACTCCCCTTTTTGGGGAGGGGAGGTGGGGTGAAGATGTCTTTTTATTTTCAAGAAAAGATTCTTTATAAATACCGCTGTGACAAATCCATTACCCAGCACAGAAGCGATCAGCGTGGTGCCAAACTCTGGCTGAGAACTGAAGGTCCAAACTAGCGCTGTTCCAAAAGATCAATGGGATGCACTTCTAAACGGCAAGAATTTTAACTGGCTCTATATACCACTGAAGGAAAATAAAAGATCAAATGGTAGGTTCTAAGACGGAAATAAATGTGTGTTTGTTTCTGCCCTTCTGGCCCACTCTTTAAATACAGCTTAGGTAAAAAAAAAAAAAAATACATTAAGGGACAACAAAGAAAATACAAACAGCCGAGATCTGCGTTCTTCCGATAAGCTGTACTCTGATTCACAGCAAACTTTAAACAGCACAAGTAATTAACCTTATGGAAAAAAATACCAGGGGACAGGGTGGATACTCTCCCACTTGAATTGTTTCAAAGACTGGATCTCTTTATTGACTTCATTTATTTATTTATTTTTAAATTGTCATTCCAAGAAAAAGTTATGAAATTATGTAGGTAATTGGAGGCAAATATTGTCTCTGGGAGAAAGAGAGATCTACTCACAATGTTGAAATCTAAATGCTCTGGTCAGGATATGTGTATATTTTTTTTCATAACTAATACAGTTCATTTAAATAAATGATATTTATTCTGAAGAAACAAATAAAAGTGTTTGGTTTTCATTATTGACCAGACACTGCTGCTGAAACACTCTCAGATATCAATCTTACTCTTCTCAGGTTGTTGGCATACAATAATATATTGACTGGATTGTACTAGGCAAATTTCTTATATCTTTCTCAGCAGTATGTTTCTCAGTTATCTCCTGCTGATTTTAAAATGAGATATCTATTTAAATCTCCCATATATGTAACTGGAAGAAAACTTTGATGTCTTAAATATCTGAAAATTTTAACATCTGCTGTTTGCTTGCATGCATCTCGCACTAAGGTAGAAAAAAGTTTCACTTCGGAAGATAATCAGGTTCTTGTGGTTTCACAGTCTTTTTAGTGTAAAGAAACAGTGAGTTTTAAAGGAAAGTCACGACTCTACTTATTGAATAGGTCTTGGGGTTTTGCTGTTTGGTTTTTTTTTTTTTTTGCCAGCCCAGGTTAGTCAGATTTTATTTCACTAAGAAGTACTGACAGAAGAGATTACATATTGTTTCATAATCAGATTTAAGGAAATAATATGTTCTGTGATTAAAAAGCTTTCACAAAGAAACTTCAGAAAGATGTCCCAGTATTTGATACTTCATATTTAAATACCTATAACTATGCCAGAGAAAAAAAACCCAAAACAAGAATATTTTGGTTTGAGATCTGCCTTTCTCTGCTACTAGGAAAATACATTTCTAACTTCCTTTCCCTTATAGATTGCACACATTTTAAACTAAAGTGCATAAAGACTGAAAACTCTCTGGTACATTTTAATCATCCCAAGAGACAAATTTATGAGGGTCATGATTTAACACCAGTCAGCAATCTAGTACTATGCAGTTGCTCGCTCACCCTCCCCACAGGATGGCGCAGAGAATTGAGAAGAAAAGAAAACTAATGGGTTGAGATAAAGGCAGTTTACTAGGATAGCAAAGGAAGAGACAATAATATATACTACTACTAATAATAATGATAATAATATATATGGATAAGAAAATATACAAAATGAACGATGCACAATCTCTCGTGACCTGATGACTGATACAGCCTGTCCCGAGCAGCGATCATGGAATGAAAACTGAAAACGATCCTGGAGTGATCCTGAACAGCAAGAGAAAGAGTGAGAAGGAACCCACCAACCCACCTCCACTTATATACTGAGCATGACGTCTATGGTATAGACTACTTCCTTTAGCCAGTTTGGGTCAACTATTCTGGCTGTATCCCTCCCAGCTTCCTGCACCTGCACATTAACCAAATCTGGGAAGCTGAGAAAGGTCCTTGGTCTCTTTAGCAACAGCTAATAACATCAGTGTATTATCAATATTCTTCACATACCAAATCCATACTAAATCCAAAACACAGCTCCATCCCAGCCAAAACCAGGACAATGAGTGAGAACATTTATGAATATGAAGTGGTTTAGTTACAAAACAAGTGGCACAGCAAGAAGAGAGTCTAGAACATCAGAAGTCTGTTGATGAAACAGATTCATAATTTAAAATAGTGAGTGTATACCCCAATTCATACTTTTAAAGCCCTCCAGCTTTTACATAAATAATTTTCTCTTTATCTTTTACTATTATTCCTCTTTGTCCTTCTAGTCAGCCCTGGAAATGTCACAAAACACATTTCAATAGCTAGCATAAATAAAATGTTTGTTTCTCTCCACTTCTTCCTCAAAGTAGGAACATTCCTGTGAAGAATTTAGATCCCAGAACCACTTGCTACTTATTAGTCTTTTCAAGACAAGAAAGTACATGTTCAAAGAAGCTAAGTAGCCTCTAAGTACAGCTGGAACGCTTATCTTAAATAGAGTGAGTCATAGTTGGATGATTCTGAAAAAGAGCTTTCTTTCTATGCGATCTTAAAATATCTCTCATATTGCCCAACAGAAAGCTGAATCTGGATTGTGAGGAGCAACAAAGAGTACTTTTCCTTCTTAAGCTCTCACAGTGAGAAAGCTTTTCTCCTCTTTGGTGTCACATATTATCACCAGCTTCGGTGAGAGTCTTAAAGAGACATAAATCAAAAAGCTGTCACTTCTTCTAAAAACATTTGTACGTAGCAGCAATACAATTTTCACGCCTGACAATATAATGAAACACTTCTGTGTGGAAGCTGCTAGGAATGTTATTTGTTTGACTCAAATGACAAGCAGCAGAAGTTCAAGCTCTAAAGAACTTGTAAGGGATCTCCACTATCTTCTGCAGCTACCTCTGGTCTAGAAGAGAATGAGGTAAGCAGTATTTCTTCTGTAAACAAGGACTATCCTGGTTTACTACAGGCTCAATGCCACCTGATTAACACATCTACTGTAATAATGCCCATCAAAAATAAATCAGGGTAAAGTGAGGCTGCTGCTCTAGACACGTTTAGAAAGAGTCTGCTGCAAAGACCTCGTTGTGTGCGTAAAGTGAGAAGCAAGACCTTGAATGCGGTTGGGCTGTTGCTTCCCATGACCAGTTACACCAGACCGGCTTACAGACCCTTCTGGAGGCTTTTCTGGCAGAAAAGCCATGGTGCTGCATGATGGACTTCACTCGGAGCCGGGGGACAGAAGTCAGCCAGCACAGGTATTTGCAAAATGTTTTCCCAGTTGCAGTGTCTGACACGTGTGTGGGACCTCACTGTCATCATTGGTGCAGGTCTGGGCTGAGATTTCCTAACAGAGCACTTTCAGGGAAGGGTTCATTCTTGATTCAAAATAAACACTTGCCACCTTCAGTGGCCATGGGAGAGGGGAAGGGGGAAACTGAAACACTGCTTCCTCATCCTGTTTCAGTAGAGTGAACAAAATGGTTCCCAGGTAGATGTGGCACATCCCTCAAAGAGCTGGCAGGTCTGGTTTCAAGGGAGTGTTCCCAAATGCGAAATGTTAAAACATAGAGGCAAATCCATCTGTTTTGAAAATGCAAAAAAGCAACCAGAAAAAAAACTTAAAAGGGACTTTCTATATATCAATGACAATAATGATAAAGACCTGTCTCAGATCAAGTATTTGGATCACCAGAAAAGAGGTTATTAATATGAAAACAAATGTAAAGAGGTTTGCTAAAGCTGCATCAGGCAGGAGTGGTAAAGGGAAATAAAATGTACGTCTACTGTATAGCAAATGCAGTAGAGATCTAAAAGATAAAAGGGGTGGAAAAACTGAAACAGAGTGATTTATTACCTAGTCAACTAAATTTAAATTTGCATTAATGTTAAATGCTTTTATGACTGTTCATGGGCACTGAAAACTGTAATGAATGTCCCTAGACACAAAGAGCTGGAGTTAATTCATATACGAACTATTCAGATATTCTTACTGGAACCGACAAAAATTGGTGAGCTAAAGAAAAAGCACTTTGTGAGGTCAGTCAGAAATAACACAGATGAATCAGCAGCATGAGAGCTGTCTCAGGTAAGAAAGAACCAAAGAACAGAAAGAACCTAAAGAACAAGAAGGAAATAAGTTACCTGATAAAAAGTACTGTGTTTAAAGGGAAATTCAGGAGCTATTGTACCTCAAACTCCTTTTCTTGATTTTTAGAGACAATAGAGGAATATACTACACACAAAAAAAAATATATATTTCCTAAATAGCAGAACACAATGCTATGATTGGTAGCGTTATTTTTTCAGATTAAAATTAGTTCATATCCAGCTACCCCAGACTGCTACCCTTCAGACCCACCAGAAAGAAAATTACCAGTTTTCTTGCCAATTCAAGCTGAGAAACTGCAAGAGCAGCCCTGGCTCTGATTACCTGCTGTAGTAGCCGGCTACCCTCTGCAGGTGAGCAACTACTTTTTGCCTCAACATTTTATCCCCAAGGTCCTTATCCAGACAAGTTTCACAGAATTAAATCCCCTGCCTGTCTCAGAGGCTGTGACAGAAGCCTCTGCTTGCTAGTCTGCTTTGCAGGCTTGCTAGTTACACGAGAATTACAGAATAACACACCAGTAATAAAAAGCAAGAGAGCTCTGGTAAATCTCAGATATTAGAGCTTGTCTTCAACAAGTTGTTTGTTTTTATTTTAAAACAAACAAACCAACTCACTCCAACCACCACACAACTTCTCCCCAAACAAACACAGCATACCCAAACAAAAACCTTTAAATTCATTCAGGAATGAATACATATATATATATATATGTATGTATATACATCCACAAGTCTAGCTTGTATAACCAATCCAAAGCTGAAGCTTCCTTATTAAACATTCCAGCATTATTAATAATAACTGCTTCATTAAAGACTTCAGTAATTAGCTCTGCTTATACATAATAAAAGTGTCCTCACTGAGATTTGCTTATAGAACTCTGCTTCTTCATAGCTTTATGGGAATTAAGGGGGAAACTGTTACTTCTATGAACATAGTATTAACTTAACACGCACAATTAAAGTCAACTGGAAAACCTGAAGTTCTCCTGGATGCTAAGGGGTACTAAAGAAACATCTTTCAATTAGTTATTAAAAATTCCACCAGGTATAAATAAGCTGCTCACACAGACAACACCACCACATGACCACAAAAAGCCCTGGCTGATGTTACCGGCACTCAGACTTCAGGCTGAGCCGCGGTACCGAAACCAGCACTGATATAATTGCTCACAGACCATCTCTGCGCACTTGGCGCTTGTCATTCTGAGACTGCCTGACACCTTATAATTGCTAATCGCCAAATACACTTATTCCCACGCTGGGGAACCACTGACTTTTGTGAAGGTTGCTCCTTGCTGAACCTTTTGCAGATGGCCAAGAAGAACAGCTGATGTTTTATGAGGTGCGGAAGGGAGAAAGCCAGGCAGCGGTCAGACCCGCAGCTCTGCAGAGCCCAGGCTTCTGCATCCTACTTCGTTAGTCACAATCCTCATTTTGACAAAAAGCAGCTTGTTAAAGCTGCTATCAGCTGAGAAAGCAATGTGAATAGAAATAATGGAACTCCTCAGATAATTTGTCTCTTTTGTGAGCTCCCTAGCTCTTCAAAAGGCCATCACCAGAATTTCTGTAACTGAAGCTAACCAATCCTCATAAATAATAAAAAAAAACCACACAAAAATCCCAAATCTTGACAGAAAACAATCTATGAGAATGTCAGCATGAGGCTACTATTAACAAAACTGTCTCCTCTTCAAGGGTGCTAATTCAAGTCCCTGTTCAATCTGGAAAAAAACCCAAAGACTTACATCAGGCGCTTACTTGACAATTAATATACTTCTCCAAACACTTTCCATGCAAAATGTAAGCTCTGCTATCAAGGGACAAGAAAGGAACATATTGGTGTATCTTTTTAAGCTCTGTCAGAGAATTCATACATTAAAGATATTACTAATATTTCAAATGGAGAGAGTCGTGTTCAGCTATATTTCTTTTTGGTTTAAAATGTTATTTAAACTTGAGAGCTTGTTTTGCTAGCTATCAAGCAGGAATGATTCTGATAAAATACTCATTCAGAAACAGAGTTATGTTCAACAAGTGAAAGCATTCATTGACAACATGAATTCCCACCTATTTATAGTGATTATCAGATACAAAGAGTCTGACTGATACCTTTTGGTTTTGTGATTTTTTTTTTTTAACCAAAGAAAGATTTACCTTAATTCCAAATCTACATTATCTTCCCAGTGAAAATGTGTAATTGGTGCAACTTGCCAAAGAAACGAAGAACCACATTCAGGAAGAATATTATGAGCCATATCAGAAGCTTTTAAAGATCTAACTCCTGCAGAGCCGTGCATGGAAGTAGCCACACAGAGTGTGGAGCCTCAGCCATCCTACAGAGACCACCCACTGAAAGTTAAGGGTTTAGGTTACATATTCTGCTGCACTAAACACAATGAGCAGTAAACAGAGTATGTTTCTACAGATCTTTGCTACCTCTGGTATCTACCATCAGAAAGACCGATAAACGCAAACGATTTCCCCTCGGACACAGTACTAGTTCTGGCCCTGGTACACTTTGCACTGGAGCGTAACTCACTGAAGTCACTAAAGACTGGAGCCAAAGCTAAATCTAGTTACGCTTTGCATGCTGTTGCCATCCACTCCTGTTAGCAGTGACTTTTAATGAACCTACAGATTATACTGTTATTTAAAACAAATAAACAAAAAAAAGAACCTCAAACCAAACCCAAATCCTTTCTGTTAATTACTTCAAGACCTCTATCAAGCATTTAGTAAGCAATAACAAATTACTGAAGTGTTCTAAATACCTTAAAGCTGCGAGTGATGATATTTACATTCACAAAAAGAGCTAGAGGATTAAAAGGATATGTTTAGTTGTATTTGCAGTTGCGAACATATATTGCCTTTAACTGCCAAAATTAAGTAGACTCATAATCAGAACATAATTGTGAAGTACAATGTTTAGAATTTTTCCTCTTCTCCCAAGGAGAAATTATTGAGAACAACTGAAATAAATGGCACAATCGTTTCTCAGGTCTTTGAAGAAAAAAGTTATTTCATTTGAATCAATCAGAAATAAATAATTTGTGTCCATAAAAAAGTTATCATAACTTTCTGTCACTCATAACTTTCTGAGGGTTAGTTGCTACAGCCCAAAGAAATTAAAAACATTTTCATCCTTTTGCTACAGCACCTTCAAATGTGAAAAATTTTGGAAATGTGTAACTATGTCAATAGAAACACCTCCCAAGCCGCTTTTTCTATTGCCTAAAATAATTCTGTAAACATATTGAGAGGGTTTGCTTGTTTGCGATGGCTTTTGATTTCTTGGGTTTTGTTTGTTTGTTTTAAATCAGACTGTATAGACATACATGACACCTTTGACAAAATGCATAAGGGATGGAGACCCTGTAACGCAGAGAAATGGGAATAACCTATGGGAAAGCAGAAAAGATGCCATCAGCTACTATTAGTGGGTGTTGACCTCTTTGTAACACAAGACCATGGACTCCGTGGGGAGTCTGTGAGCATCAGTATCTAAAACAGCTGAGGAGGTAAGCCCAAAACAGATCAGTGCCAGCATTCACTGGGTAGCCCCGAATTTTGTGAACATACATAACAGTTTTGCTGCTTTCCTTCAAACACACCAACCTGACCTTGTAACACCATGTTGAACAAAATCTGCCCAAGGGCAGCAGTCAGCTGTGGGGCTATGAGTGGGCCATGTCTGCTGCGCAGGCCTGCTCCCACGCGTTCAGGGAGTGACCAGAGGGCAGAGAAGCTGCAGAGATGGTTAGGGAGGTATATGAGTATTCTGCTGGATCTCCCGAGACCTTAGAAAGCTGCCATTCTTAAATCTTCCCTTGTTGGAGGAACATCATGTTCCTCTGCTCACTCACCAGCTTGTGCACAGCTTTGCAGTTTTATTGTGCAGCCATCGAGCTCCGCTCAATTTTGGGTCTCTAATTTATCCTACTGCCTTGTCACGAAAGGAAGAAATAGCCCTCCTCTGTATATCAAAGTGCTAATGGACAAATAGAAGACAACTAGAAAATCTTTACATTATTGAAAACCAAAAAGATAGCAGCATTATTAAAGCGTGTATTAAAAACCAAACACTCACACCTGTTTCTAAAGCACAGACATATGGAAAAGTTCTTTCAGTTTGTGGTTAAAGTTTTCCATGTTAAAAAAAAAAAAAAAAAAAAAAAAAACCAAACACTTCCTTTTTTTTTAAAAAAAAATTTCTATGTGTTCTTAATCAATCAATTTTATTAATTAAAAATGGTATTATTTCTGAGAAAATTGTCTTTAATGAATTTATGAATATTTAAGGATTTGTGAGCCAATCTGAAGCAGTTCTCCTCTACCCAAACAGTCCTCTATCTTTTGTATACATTAAGTTTTCCATTCATACAGAGATAAGTAAGTGTGATGCTCTCTGTCTCAGTGAAGGTATACTTCACCAACTGTTGTTTTCAATTTTGTGTCATTAATAAATCCATCCTGATCTGCTTTAAACTGCACAAACCGGACAGTTTTTCCCCAAGAGTGCTGGTCAGCTGTGTAAGTGAGCATCACATTGCAGGCAAGTCACTTATACAACACCACTGCATGGGGAAAAGCTGGTTCCTGTCAGGTGAACTGGTTTGTAAGTATGGATTGTGACACAAGTAAAACAATGTCTACTTGATAAATCTCATAAATACAAAAATGAATCTTTTTCTTTATCATGCTTATAAACTACTGTATCTGACTTACTTGGCAAGGTTTTGTTAGTGGATGGGGGACCACAGGGGTGACCTCTGTGAGAAGGCACCAGGAGCTGCCCCCGTGTTGCACAGAGCCGCTGCCAGCCAGCTCCAAAACAGAGCCACTGCTGCCCAAAGCTGAGCCCCTCAGCCATGCTGGTGGTGCCTCTGTGACAACATTTTTAAGAAAAGGTGAAAACCACCATGGATAAAAGTTCTGGGCAGAAAATGGCAAACACACAGCCCACACCAGCTTCCAAAGTTGCATCTCTATCCAGCGATAGTATCTAGATGCATCTTCCTTCTCTTTCTGATAAACCAGTAACATCTGGTTGCTTCATTAGCAGCCTCCACAGACATTACAGAGACTGTAAGAACAGTGCAAATTGAGTTGCCTAAAGGGTTTATTTCAATTTTTTTTTTTAACCAAATATTTATCAAGAATAACAACACTGTATTAAAGAAGAGTTCTTCCCTTCCTCTAGTCTCATCTTGCTGTTTTAACCAGTTCTGTTGAACTCCGAGACACCTACTAAACTATCAAAACTTGTTTCTCCCTTTCTTTCATTCCCTGACGATAAAAAAACTAAACCAAACAAAACAACTCTACAAATTTCAGTGTTTTTTTTTTTTTAAACAGCAATAATAATAAAAACCTTTTTGTACAGAAGAAAAAGAAAATATCCTTTCTATTGCCTTCTATTTCTCAGTTATATTTTGTTTTGTGAAATGTTGCGTTTTCCAGCACTTCACTGAGAAAATTAAGTTATCACTGTTGGAAACAAGGACATAAGGAACTTACTGAAGTGTGATAAACTAGTTTTTCAGTATCTGTGAAATTCAAGGACATACATACATATCAGAGGAACAGGAGAGCTTTCTGTCCACAAGATTTTCTGAATTTTAGCTGATAAAATGAAAAGAGCTATTTATTTGTTATGTTCTATACTGTTATCAGTTGTATTTCTGAAAAACTATTCTATGCTACACAAATATATTGGAATTTTGTTAACCGCACTACTGTAGGAAAAACCAGATTGATTGGAAAAAATATTTCTTAAAATTATTTCAAATTTTTTGAGTTTTCCTCATTACCTTTTCTTCATGCACACATCAAAGACTATTATCCTCTGAGGGACATAGGGGTGGGAAAGAGAGATATACTAAAAGATAAAACAAACTAAAATATAATTAAATGTAAAACATTATTTAAGCCAAGCAAGTGTCTTCCTGAAGCAGGACAAAACAGTGAGCCCATTATGTAGCAAAACAATCAATAGGATGAAAATTCACACATTTTTTTTAAAGGCTAAAAAGAAAAGAAGAAAATCTAAAATAATTTGTAGACATCCTTGCCTATCAGTCCAATGGTTGCAAAGGTTCTGCACAGAAACCGAGGTATTGTAGGAGCGAATGTGCTTTGGGAATTCACTGAAAAACCATGACTTCCCTTATAAAGCACCTTTGAGAAAATTTGGATGAATAGCTATATTTGACTCATTATTTACTAAATAGAGTGCTAATGAGAAATAAACACCTATTCTTTTTCTTCTTATGAGTATTTTCAGAGTTAAAGTATCCAAAAATAGGATGCTGGAACAAACTAATAGAGTTTGTTTGTCTTAAGACAAGATAATTTTTACACAGAAGTTCCTAAGCTGCTGAAGTATAGCTCTGAATTTTCGCAAAATGCTCGTCTTCATAATTTGCTTTACTAATTACAGCAATTGCAGTTTATAGAGTAGAGTAAAGTATTTTCAACATGAAGAAGGTAATTCGATTTCCTCCTTGTGGCTTGCAAGGCCCATTTGACCTGACATACAGGGAATCTGAATGTTTCAATGCTTTAATAAGTAAATGCACATAAACTATTGTTGCTACTGTTTATGCTAGTGCTTTTAAAAAGTACTTTCTAATTCCTCCTTTCTGTGAAATATTTCAGGAGAGACTTACAGGAACAAAACCACATCAGACTCAGCGATCAATGTGATTATACAGTATTGGATTCCACCATTCTATTTACATACTTGTCCATAAAAATGAAAGACTCATTGGAATTCCCTTCATCTCGAAGCACTGCTGTAAGAACACACATCCTCTTTCTAATGGAAATCAGAATTACAATTAGATCTAATAATAAAAAAATGCACTAGTAGAACATTTTTTTTTTCTGCAAAAGATGCTGATGCAGTAGAATAAAAAAAAGTTCAAAAGGACACGTCAATTCTCCTGACATTTTTAACACAAAACTGAGAAGGCAAGCTGGCCTGCCCGCCTGCACAGGCTTTTGCTGCTGAAATTTGTCCTGGCCAGTTGTCTCTAAAGGTCTCCCTGCTTTTTAAGAAGAAAAGCCTGCTGGAAATAGCTTTATCTCTGAAGGATGCCCCCCAGATCTCCAGTGGGTAACTGGACAGTCTGCAGTTCCACTCAATCGGATGCATTAAAAAAATGCATGTATTTTATATACATACACATATACACACACCTCCCTAGTCTTTAAAAACAAATTTTAATCTAAAAACCTAAAAGAAACACCACATTTGTGGATAACTGTTTTTAAAATATAAATCAGTGAAACAGTTTTCTAAGATAATCTGCTGATAGATTGTATTTTAAGAGACTGACATGGAAAGTGAAATCAAGGTGCCTCTCTCCTCATTCTGTTTCAAAGCTGATTTTCCTAACCTCGGGTAATTCTCACACTTTGTGTCAAACAGGAAAATATTAACCTCTGAACTATTCCTTAAAAATTAAATACTGGTGCCACCAGTCTTCCTCCTCTTCGTACCTGCAGTGTTAGATTTGGTGCAATCAGACCGTATTTGCCAGAACATGTAAAAAAGGTAACATAGCCAAAGAAAGCCACATTTTAAAAGTGAATAGCTTAAAAACCAATCAGACACGTACCTGGTGAGTACCTGAAGGTTTCAGTACCTGTAAACCTGCCCAAGAAAAGGAATATTAGACAGGTAGGTACTACAAATAATGTAGAGCCTAGGTACTGATCTGCTGAGTGATGGAGAAGCCTAAATGCTCATTGTAGCCACCTGTGGTGGTCCACCTGGCTGCAACCCCAGCACCTCACAGGGAAAAAGTAAGCTCATTAAGGAGAGGAGCTTATAGATTCATTGCCTACTATTCAAAGTGATTAATTATCATTAGATATAGACTCAACCAGTAATTAATTACATATACCTGTCTAAATGGAAAATGGATTTTTTTTTTTAATGTAAAACCACTGTAAAATACACAGTACATGAACGGTATAGAGAGTAAATCTGTCACCAAAGGGCTTGGATTTACTCCCCCAAGGCAGAATTGTTTACTTCCCAGGTAAGTGATATGGCACTTAATCCAATAAATAAATCTCTTCATGGCACTACTTTTGACAGTGACCAGACTGCCTTGTAAAAGAGGAAAGGAATCTGGGAGTAAAAGCCTGAGTTTCTCTGGACCCAGGAACCTTCAAAGGGAAGACAAGACAGAGTACAAAAGCTAGCACATCCTGCCATAAAGGCAAGATGGAAGAAAGTGGGAACTTCTAATGCTCTAAACCTGTCCAAGGGTTCTCTTTTAGGGGTGCCTTTGAAAGCTGGTATTGATAGAAACTTTTGAAAGAGATTTCTTTAATGAGCATCTCAGAAGGAGCTGTTTTAAAAACAGGATTCGTAACAGGCCACATTGCCTATGATGGTAATAATTGCTAATTTGTAAATAGACAAACTACTTCCAGAATAACTACCTAACTCTGTTTTGTCATCTCTTGAGGAAAGTGGTGATAAAATTAGATGAAAATAACCCTCCTTAAACTTACATAAACTAAGTGTTATATCTTGATGTTTTATATCTGACCTCTACTTTACCAAAACCAAAATATTCAAGGCCAAAGAAAAAATACAATCAAACATAGTCCCTTCTTTTCCCCTCCAGAAGGTCTTACTAGCACTGAATAAAATCTTTCTCTTCTGCTTTAGAGCACCTGGTTCCCACTTGCTAGCTAAAGGTAATTAGCCTTTAATTATCACCAGTTACATTTTCACCTGCAAATCACTGGAAAGTCAGGCTTGCCCAATTAGCATATTCATCTCCTACCTGCAGGCAGTGAGGAATCCCTTCTGCACTTCAACTGAGGTATTAACCTTCAACTTACCAGTGTCCTAGCTGCAGCCTCAACCGAACCCACAAAATGAAATTTGTGCATGTGTGTGCAGATTGTGAGGACAAATGCTCTGTTTTACTAGAAACTGACAATAAGAGTATCTTATACCATTCTACAAGGTTAACCATGGGAAAAAACCTTAAAATATTTCAACAGTGATACACATTAAAGTAAAAAAAAAAAAAAAAAAAAAATCCATGTACAGACAAACTGTCCAATCCTGTCATTTTTCTCTCATTAGTTTATTATTGCTGAGTGAACTGGAGGAGATTTCTAGACATTGTTGATATATCAATGAAAATACAAAGTATGATATTCTCGTGAATCCTCCTAAAAGTTTCTGCGGTACAGGTAACAACCTCAAAGGCAGGTAGTCTGATTCTCACTACCAAATACACATGCTTCAGCTGACCTTCCAGCAACCTATTTTCAGCTTTTACTGGGCTTATTACAAAATTTATTCTCCAGCTTAATTTTTGCTTGCACTGCTATTTTTCCAAAACATCACATTATTTTTTGCACATATGCAGATTTGACGATGTAAATGTTTGCAGGCTAGGGCTTTAATTGTGCAAACAAACACACCCTTATGCAGGTGGCACATTCAAATGCCTTCAAAAGGACTAAAAATGTGCATAAACTTGTCACTAAGGTGCATATTTTCAGGAGGAAAGAGAGGAACTGTGAATTATTATAGACCAGGACATTGTGGCCAGTGCCTGGAATAATATATGCACAGCTGAAATACAAACAACATACACTACCCTCACCTTCAGTACAGAAAGTCTTAGGTTAGGAATATATTTTTTTAAGTTTAAAAAAAAAATTAAAAAAATACATTGAATACGCTTCACATAAAAGGAAAGAAATCAGAATGTGATCACAGATACAAACAATCTATTGTTTAAATTAAACAAAAGGAATGGAAAAAATCTTCCATCCCTGAATCTAAGAACCTTAGCTCTTTTGCAGAGACAAAAACCAGAAGAGAAAAAGCCTTCTCCCAAATGCAACAGGTAAACTCAATTGCTATGGTCAACTTCCTAAAATAATAACATTGTGCTAAAGTAATAATTTTACTTTTTGAGTATTTTTGGTTCTCATGCACTACAATATATCTCTGTGTCACAGCTTTGATTCAGATAAGACTCCACTGACAAATTATGCATAAAATATGCATAACAATGTTTATAACATATGTTTATTAGATTGATAGTAAGGGGTTCAGCACAACTAGGCCATTGCAGCATAGAATTATATTATTAATTTAATTTATGAAAAATGTAGCTATTAAAATAATTTGAAGACAAAATAATATAAAATATAGTTTTAAAATAATATAAAAAACAAGCTTGAAAACATAATAATTCTGTGTTCTCTTTAATATGCAAATAGATTTTTCTTTGTACTACATGTAAAATACAATTTACCAGTCACAAATAAAGCCTTCAGTGGTGAACAGGTGTTCATGACAAAAAAATACAATTTATCATAGCTAAAATATTTTTTTAGAAAAACATTTTCTAAAAAGAGTTGATTTTTTTTTTAAATCTGTAAACAATATTATATTCTGTATTTTGCCTTTTCATAGATGTAAAAATGTTGACTACTTTTCTCCTCTGTGCTAAAGCCCTGAGACACCAGGATAAAAAATAGCTCAGATACTAATGCACCTTTTCAGCCTGTTAGATTTCTTTTTTGCCAGTTTACCTCAGATACATAAAATTGGATTTCTGAAGGCTTAGATAGGTATTCAACCCACAAGGCTTTGATTTCTTCTGAATTAAATTTCTTTTTTTTGGTTTCAACCGGCAATTCCATCCATAACTTGAAAAACCCTCTTCACAGAGTTTAATCAAAACTAATTAAAAAAAAAAGTTTTCCAGTGGGAACTTAACAAGACAGTATTTTTCACTGAAAATAATTTAATCAAATATTTCTGAGCTATATTCATCATTCCTTTCTGTCTTGCTGCATACTGATAGAGAAGAGCATTCTGCCAAGATGCAGTGATTTTGTTAGTAGTATGGAATGTGTGTAAAAATAAAAATTTAGAAAGGCAAAATGGCTATTGCATTGGAATGGTGGAGCCATTTTATCTGTAGCTAATAAGCTTAAATTGACATATGAGAAGATATGTCAACCAGGCCAAGTGCAAGGTCCTGCACATGGGTTGTGGCAATCCCAGGCACAAATACAGGCTGGGCGGAGAATGGATGGAGAGCAGCCCTGAGGAGAAGGACTTGGGAGTACTGGTGGACGAGAAGCTCAACATGAGCCGGCAATGCGCCCTTGCGGCCCAGAAGGCCAACAGCATCCTGGGCTGCATCAAGAGGAGCGTGGCCAGCAGGTCGAGGGAGGTGATTCTCCCCCTCTACTGTGCCCTGGTGAGACCCCACCTGGAGTACTGTGTCCAGTTCTGGAGCCCCCAACATAAGAAGGACATGGACCAGCTGGAGAGGGTCCAGAGGAGGGCCATGAAGATGACAAGAGGGCTGGAGCACCTCTCCTATGAAGAAAGGCTGAGAGAGTTGGGGCTGTTCAGCCTGGAGAAGAGGAGGCTCCGGGGAGACCTGATAGTGGTCTTCCAGTACCTCAAGGAGGCCTACAAGAAAGACGGGGAGAGGCTGTTCAGTAGGGCCTGTTGTGATAGGACTAGGGGTAATAGTTTTAAAATAGAGGGAGGTAGATTTAGATTAGATATTAGGAAAAATTTTTTTACGATGAGAGTGTAGAACCCTGGAACAGGTTGCCCAGAGAGGTGGTGGATGCCCCATCCCTGGAAACATTCAAGGCCAGGTTGGATGAGGCTCTGAGCAACCTCATCTAGTGGGGGATGTCCCTGCTTCTTGCAGGGGGTTGGACTAGATGACCTTTGAAGGTCCCTTCCAACCCTAACCATTCTATGATTCTATATACTTCAAACCAGAAATATTTTGGGGTTGAAACACTAGACTAATGACCATATTTTTCCCCAGATGGAGATGTAGAGATGATACAAGGGTGATAATATTATAACAAAGCACTGATGTTAATGCTAGAATGATCACGCTGCCAGATGAAGTGAGGATTGCCAAAACAGTCACCTGTGTATTTTGTAGATATTATAAATCAGAAACTACAATTTATAACAGGTTATTTCTGTGATAATGCATGTGGAAAGCATGTCAGCTGCTGTACACACATCCTTGACCTGCCATCACCAATGGTGACACTAAATAATTTTACTTAATATTCAAGAAAAATACATTTTAAGGTAGAGAATGACAAAAGAGCTCCAATTTATTTTGACCACAATCTCAATAATTAAAGGAAAAAAAATAGATATAATGTTAAGACTATACTATAAATAGGAAAGAGACTGGCAGTTTGAAACATATTTTGAAGAATTCTAGAAAGCAGATACTAATTAAGCTAATATATAGAATAAAAAATGAATGAAGATCCTAGGAAAGCACTCACTGAAAAATCAATGAGAAAACACAACATATATTTTTTGAAAAAAAATTGATTCAAAATTTTAGAGGAGAGAACTTTTAGTTCTTAGGATGTTTTTTAAAAAATTAAGCCTATGTCAAGCCATATGAAAGACATGAAGATGTACATCTCAAGGCTGAAAGTAGTTTTAAAGGTAATATAGCTATAATCCAAACCCAAATTAATAAATTTCTAGAATAAAAAATTCTAAACATTTAGAAATCTCTCATAGTCTACCACCAGAAAATAAATATCTAAATTACTGAGCCAATTCTTCAATTTCATATTGTTCTGTCTCACTTCCTCCTCCTCCTTTACATTATCCACTCAGAATTTTAACATTGCTCTTTAGAATTTACAGACATAAATGCACTAGATACTGCTACCATCCAGAGAACAGACAAAAAATATCATATATTTTAGGTCACATTGCCATGACATAGAAAATAAGGTTATGTCTGAAAATATAAATTTACAATATATATGATTCACTGTTACATAAATTTGCCATACACACTTACAGCTAGCAGACTATCTTTTTCTTTTTATTTGTAGGAGAGCCATCATATTTGCCATGAAGTTTCTTCAGAGAGAATTATAACACAGTTCCTTTTCTTACATGAATGTCACAGTAAAAACACGATAGTCGAAGGATGTTTTCTATACCAAGATAAAGCATAATTATAATTCAATACATTTGGCTGGAAATCAAAATAGCTACCCCCTACCAAAAGCAAAAGCACCAAAAGCATTTGCTTTGACTTAAATGATTTTAAAATTTCAGCACATAAGACAATAAATCAATTTCTTGACACTTCCTTCAAATTGGCTTTTAATGTGCAAACCCAAAAAAGGTAATTTAACTTTTCCTTTCTTTAACAATCCCTTTTTAATTTACTAATACTAAGGTTTCATTAAAATATTCTGCATTAAATACAACCCTTCCTCCCTAGCAAAGAATCCACAACTTCTTTAATGCAACTGTACTTGCACATGTTTAGAGTAGAGCTAAGAAATGTGAGATTCATGCTTCCAGAGTTACTTTAATTTGCCTGAATTTATTTAAAGTATATAAACTTTAATTACAGTAAGCTTTCATTACATATATTTTAAGTACGAACTTAGCACCTTACATTGGCAGTCCAATAAAAACTTTTGCATGTGAATTCATCAATAATAAACCTTAGTAATCCTTGGCTGTCCCAAGTCATCAGCAAATCTGCACACATATAACCTATTAATGTTATGATATCCTAACAACCCTTAAAGTTGCATTTTGAGACTTTATAATTCGATAAGTAATCAATAATGCGTGCTATTTATGTAACTAGCTTTTTCTCCCTGAAAAGAAAGAACTTCTCCCTGAAAAGGAAGAACTGCATCCAGCTGTGGAGTCCCCAACATAAGAAGGATATGGACCAGTTGGAGAGGGTCCAGAGGAGGGCCACAAAGATGATAAGAGGGATGGAGCACCTCTCCTATGAAGAAAGGCTGAGAGAGTTGGGGCTGTTCAGCCTGGAGAAGAGGAGGCTCTGGGGAGACCTGATAGCCGCCTGCCAGTACTTAAAAGGGGGCCTACAGGAAAGATGGGGAAAAACTCTTCAGTAGGGCCTGTTGTGACAGGACAAGGGGTAATAGTTTTAAAACAGAGGGAGGTAGATTTAGATTAGATATTAGGAAATTTTTTTTTTTACAATGAAGGTGGTAGAACCCCGGAACAGGTTGCCCAGAGAGGTGGTGGATGCACCATCCCTGGAAACATTCAAGGCCAGGTTGGATGGGGCTCTGCGCAACCTGATCTGGTTGGAGATGTCCCTGCTCCTTGCAGGGGGGTAGACTAGATAACCTTTAAGGGTCCCTTCCAACCCAAACCATTCTGTGATTCTGTGATTCTATGAAGGTGAAAAGAAGCCCTCAAATAGTAAGTAAAAAAGGCTTCATCACTGTGGTGTCCAGTATTAATGAAATGACTCTGCACTACTTATTTGTGGCACAGAAACACAAATTTCTTCTCACTGCCCAGTCATGAGAAAACACGACTGATGCTCACACAGACGACGTATTTTCCTATCTGGAATATGAGTATCTGTGCTCAGCAAATCCTTTATTGATGTACCCATTTTCCAGTAAAGTCTGATCTGTTTAAGTACTTCAAGCATTGAACATGTGCATTTTGGATTCTGCCTACAGCTTCACCTGCTAAATGTGCAAAGCAATAAATTGTTATTTTTCAAATATGTTAGGCACCTCTACAATTCAGTGGAAATATTGTTCAAAGAATAAATAATAAAATGCTCCGTAGTACATAAAAGATGACAAATATTAATAAATCCGACAATCCAGTATCTTTGTGAACGAAATGTCCACGCCCTTGTGCCCCTCCAACCACAACGTTCATGCGCAAATGAAGGTTCTTTTCCAGGACAAGCAAACTACAACAGATAATGGCCAAATATTTTATCATAATTTCTCTTAAACGCTACAGAAATAAAAAGATGTGTTTTATTCTAAGCTGCTAATGCTGCACCAAGCCACATAATTGCATTCTCAGCCCAGTGAACTCAACCCAACTGTAATTAAACAAAGCTGCCAGTTATTAAATCAAGGATTCTGATTTATTAAATTTTTGTTGGTGGTGGTAGTAGCAGGGGTGGTGGCTTCCCTTCTGGATATTTTATATGTTATACATGTTACTATTTGAGGATTAACCAGTAATAAAAATAGTGTAGACCATTAAGCATACTTTGCATTAAATTTTAAAGTACTATTTCCAATTCCTTTGGCAAACTAATACTGAGGAATATATTGTGTATTTCATCTGAGAGTTAATAGGATCATTAAACTTGGAAAGCTCGGTATAACTGAATAAAAAATTGTTTTATTGTCATTGTAAAGGATGAAGAAAGAAAGAAACTTAATGAAAAGGCTAACTAGCTGAACATCTTCTTCCCCTAAAACCATAGCTTCACCTTTTACCTTCTCAGTCATTTACTATTTGGAAGGCAGTGGTGCTAATAACATTATGAGGCTGTGACTAGAACTGTCAGAAAAAACAAAGGATTTCCAGAAAATTATTATTACTAAATGATTACTTTGGAATCATTTAGTGTTTCTTTCCTTTTAAACACACAACTGTTTTCTTCCTAAGTGTGAAAAGCCAGTGCTTTTCCCCCACATTGGTGGCATCAAAACTGCAAAGGACACCAATATGTCTTGCATGTCCTACTGTCCAAAGGGAGAATCACCTGTGCCTGTGACGTTCATGGTAATAGCTGCCTAAAAGTGAAGGCTCCACAGTAATTCCAAAGTTTCACTGCCCATGCCTTTGGAGAACTGTTAGATTTTGGGTTGAGTTGGTGAGGTTTTTTATTTTTTTTTTTTTTAATGTCTAAGATGAGTATTTCTACCTGAAAGCTCTTGCCTGATTCAGGGTGGATACAGAGATTGTACTATTCCCCCACTCTGAACGGTTTTCAAAAACATAAATGTCCTTTACTGTTTTGGAAACGGATACCATTTACCTCTAAGAGTATTCTCTACTCCTCTCCTACCCTGCCAGTTTTCTTTATATTAAATAACTGAACTAATTCGTTTCTGCAGGTCATGTAATTGGAGCTCTGATCTTTTTTGTTCTTCTCCTTTGGACTTCCTCCAATTAGCCTACATTGTACATCTCTTTTAAGGTCTGAAAGGATAACAAATCTGACATCTTTTAGATTCTTGCCTGTGTACTTAGAGCAACATCTCAGATTTTACTGAAACATTTCTTCCAGAATGACATACACTCTTGAATTAAAAATGGGAAGAAGTGAGGTGATATTTTCCCTCAAATTTTTATTACTTTAACTTTCAAAAATGCCCATTTAATTTGCTATCTGTGTGTAGGAACCCTTTGCTCCTCTCCAAACCTACTTCCCTATTTGCAGACAGTTATTCCATTTAATCCCCAAACTCCATCTCTGATCAGCAGGTCATTTTCCGTCCTGTAAGTCCTATAAGATGGCATAGAAAGGGAATTCTGTAAGATGGCAGGCTGCTCCTGCATTTCTCACTTGCTTTGCTGTTTGTATCATCTTCCAGCCACAGCCTTTGTTGTGTTTGTCTCTGGCAGATTAAAGAGCTTCTTAGAACCTTTCAGCGTCTTTGTCTTTCAAATACCCTGTTTATATATTACAATAAAGTAACTTCTCAGCTTCCTTCAAAAGGGTGTGCCATTAGTCTATTGAAATGTGAGAGACTGGATCTTCTCTCTTTTTAATTTTTTTTTCCTTTTTTTTTTTCTCCCTATAAAGTTTGCCACTTATGTTCTAATGAAGAATAAAAGCAAACACTCCAATACTCCAGCAAAAGGGAATTTCTTACTTTTCTTAAAGTTACTATGGCATGAGAAGCACTCAGGATAGGGAAAGAAAAGAGAGGAGCTAACAGTCCTGTATAATAATTTTGTTCCAGAATTTGCAACTGCCATTGCAGTTACCTATTTATCACCTAAACAGATGAAGTCTTAGCTTGAACTTTTACAGACTAAATGAAAGGGCAGAGATCTTTCTTTAACCTTTATATAAATAACCACTGTGAATAATATAAACTGCAAAGGACTACAGAATGTTTTTTTTTCTGTAGAACTTACAAATGGTAAATGTCATAAACGAGATCCCTGGCTATAACACTTACAACAACTTTTTATTTTTTAGCAAATGGAACCTAAAACTCCATACTTGGTAGCGTATATGAAATATTCCTTTACAGATGATAATAATATGACCATGCAGGGTAGGATATGCAACATAGTGCACTGCTTTTTGTCAAAAATTATGACTGAATAATGACTGATGAAGTGAATAAACTTATTTTTTGTAATAAATAAAAGAGAAACAAGTTATTACATAAAAATTAGTTCTATAATTATGTAAATAACCAGATTTCTGTTTTGCTAGCTTTTATGAAACTAGTCTTTTCTCCAGTTAACTCAGTTTATATTTATATATGTGTTTTCTAACTAGGTGGGATAAAAAAGAAATCCATAGAGCATCAATAGATTTTTTAAAAAGACTGAAGACTGTGTGCTATGTTTACACAATGCTACTGATTTAACTATGTAGGATTGAACAGTGAATAGAAATAGATGGTATGGAAGTCATGTACTTTTGCAGAGAACAAGGAGAAATAAAAAATGCATAAGAATAAAGCTTGCGAAGAGTAAAAGCATGCCAAACATAGAATTTTCTTTACAGTTTTGGACATAGTCCCTAAAGTACATCTTAAAGAAGCCATTCCAACTTTTGGTCTGTTGAAAAGAATAGAAAAGGAAGGACAAAAGTAAAACTGTTCATGATTACTTGAAGTGTCTGCAGTTTTTCACTGTCTATCCTTTGTCATTGGAGCATTATGTAAACACACTCCTGGTAAGAGGTTTCTCTTTGTTCTTGTATTCAACGCTGGCAATTTCAGAGGTCAATGGATCACTAAAACTTAGTATAGTAGACTTTAATTCAAGTAGCAGAAATGGAAAAGATGCACACATATGCTACTACAGGTCCTGATCAGAACCACTATATCGAAATAATGCCCCAGGGTTACACGTAAAGTGACTCAAGTATAAATACAGTTCAAAAGACTCGCTGAGTGCAGCGACATCAGTGTAAAATGGGGAACAAGACCATCCCAGTATAGTAATGCAGTTATATATTAGATAAATGCAAAACTGTATCAGTTTTATAAATGAGAAATAGTTATGTAGCTCAGTGTAAGGTATGAGGACTATTGTAGAGAAGTTTCTGCAATAAGGTTATTCATAAGAAATGCCACTTGTGATACAGGAGAAACTGTCAGTATGCATCTATCATCTTATAAAACATGAAAATGCAGTTATCATATTTGTATTAAAATTGAGCAAATTTAAAAGCATGATTTACAGGAAAAAAGTTATTTTTGGGGGCAACCCTCCCCTGTGAAGGGATCAAGTAAGAAATAAGAAAAAAGTGTGATACTGGGGGCCTCTAGAGAAATGCTATTAACCTCACTGTGAAAGCATCTCTATTTTTGCCCATAAGAGTAAAGAAAAGTAGACTGAAGTCAATAAGAGTTCACATCTAAACTGAGAAGTTAAGAGGAGGAAGAAGCCAAGTATACTTCTGTCCTTGTCCTCAGCTCAGAGTCCTTGGGAAGAACCATGCTGCTGGATTGAACTATCCTCTCCATATCAAACCTATTCAGGCTATATGAGCGTTAATTTCAGTTCACATTAAAGCCTGATTTTTTCCTCCTATTTCTGTTCTCAGGAACCTAAATTCACGTTGTCAGAACTTTAGTTAACTGGGCATACAGTTCCGTAGGGAAGTGTGTATGACAGGTGAAAGCTGTTCTAAGATTCATCTTACATGTTTTTTCCACTTTCCTTTTTCTATTAGAAATAAATATTTAGTCTCATAATAGGACCAGAGCTAAATAGTGCTGATGTCTTCAACAACAGCATGAGGGAAAAGAATTACTATTCCCTCCTTTTCTCTGTGCTCATATACAATGTTACAGTACAAGACAATATCACAAAATTACTATCCCGCATGAGACTCTCTTATCTTGATTCTTTGTCTTATTTTCTCTGTGGATTATATTATTTTCCTGCTAACTCTAAATTAAGAGGAACTTTCCCTTTTTGCATTACCTTTGACTTCTGCTAATTAAATCTATTTATGACATCAGCATAACAGAGCTGACACAGCAACTGTGAGCAAATGTCAGATTTACGGCCTCTCGGCTTCTGCAAAACAGAAAGAGAGATGAATTGTAAGGGATGCATTTATTGCTCAATAATAAGTTATAATTGGTCATTTGGGGAGAAAAATGGATCAGAAAGGTGGAAAGTAATTTGAATAATTTTCAAATAATACACTTGTAAACTTTGACTGAGCATGAAGGTGCATCTTTATTAAATGTTGAGAGTCATCCACCTTCCTACGTCCCCACAGTCAAAACAATATCAGCACTTTGCAAACCAAAACCTCATATGATGGAACATTAGTTTTAGTACTCATACCAGGAAAAAAAAAAAAGGAAAAACATAAATATTCAGAAGCTTCTTCTTGGAGGGGTTGTGATAAGGGAAGAGGTGATCACATCTTATCACTTTCAATACTATTTTTCCTAAACATGACACATGAGGTCTCAAAAAACAATAGTCTACATAAGCAGCAGTTACATAAGTTATAAAAACGGAAAATAATAAAAAAAAATGTGAACTGTTTTCTACTTACTTTACTTTATTGTATAGTAAGTACAAAGCTAAGTATATGCTTGTCTCTCTCCAGAGAATATAATGTTTTTTGGCACAAAATTTTACTCTGTAGAAATGTAAAAAATTTAGCTGTCAGAATCTTAGAAAATCAATTTCTTGTGAGAATAAAAGGCTTTGGATTTTTTATGGCATTACATTCTACAGTACTAAAAATTTACAGACAAATTATATTTATTTTTGGACTCATGAATATAAAAATGAAAAAGCTTTCATATTCTAAAAATCAATAACTGACTTGTTTTTATTTCTAAAAGACACAAATTTATTAAGTGCCATGACAGAAATTACAATACTAGAGGTATATAATTTGTTGAATACAGAAATGTGGGTCGGAAATGAAAATTTGCCCTCTGAGCAGCTCAGGTCAGCCTTGACTTTGTCCATCCAAGTCATTAAAATCTTCAGGGACAGTGATACCGGAACTCCTCCTCCTGTGCTGCACTATCCCCCAAGTGAACAGAAAAGAATATTCTTGCTGCCTCTCCCTTCATAGGTGGTGCAGTTTTCTACTGGACTCTACCCAAATTCTTGATGTGCTTCCTGAACTGGGCCCCAGTATTTCAGGTCCAACCTAAGAAGCAATGCTGAGTAGAAAGAGGAAATAATTTTTTATGATCTCTTGGTCATGAATTTCCTAATTGTATGTAGCTCAGCTTGCCTAATTGCAGTAAGAACTTACTATTAGCTCATCTCCAATGTAATATCCATCCCCCAGATCCTTTTCAGTAATCTGCTGCTCAGCCAGTCTGGTCCCAGTCTGTATGAATGCATGTGGTTATTCTACTTGTAATTCATTCAAGAAACCAATTAACAACAAACTAATAAATGAAATTCCATTATAAAACTACAACTATATGCTACTACATTGTAGTGTAGGACTACGATGACAATCCTTTTCTTTTTCCTGTCCTGAAATACCAATACGATAGCAGTATTGTCTTGAAAAAAAAAAAAAACAAACCCAAACCATCCTCTTTGCAAATAGAGGAATGACCACAGCAATTCAAACAAAATGCACTTATACAATTTAAAAAAAAATTTTCCTCTAGCTACTATGGTGACAGATATGTTTGACTAAAGCATTCCAGATTCTTTTAATGATACCAGGTATCAGGACGTCGAGAACAAAGCAGGTAAAGTATATGGCACCTCTGAGTAAGTTCCCACCTTGTCTGCTCCAGTGAAGGTTTGGATAACCAGGACTTACTAGGAGATGAATAGTAACATGACATACAGGTTCTTATGCTTGGACTGCAACCATTAGCAAGTGAAAATTTGACATTAGCAATAAGGAAACAGATAGAAACACAAATGTTATTGAATGAACAGGCACGAGAGATTTTTCGAAGATTTCTGTGGAGGGAAAAAAAAATATACAATGTCAGAGAACTTAGAGACTTCTGCGTGAAAAATAGAGTTCATAACTATTTTTCAAGTGCGCTTGCTAATGTTGTAATCAAATGGATAAGAATTGAAAACTACTTATCAGACATAATCAGAAAATACTTGTGTATTTGTTTAGGAGCTTAAGGAAATTTCAAAACTGATAGCATACGGTTGGCTATTGCAAGAGCTAACATCAATAGCAAACATCAATAAAATGAGAAAGAGATGTCCAGGGTAATGTATGTTAGACTTAAGCAAACCAAAACCCACACTACATAAAGTTCTCAAATTAGAAGATTGAAAATACCATTTAAAATCTTTGAGAAAAATTAAGTAGAAGGTCTACTGAGCTAATGGCAACCACTGTGTTGTTATTTTTCATGCACTATTAAAGGACAAATACTAAAGTTCCATGCTAGATTTTCCTAAATCTATGTTAATATGCAATGTCTCATATTAAAAAAAATAATTTCCAAAGAGTATGCTTGTTTCCATTATACTGTGATTTGGAGGATATTTGTCTTCAATCTGCTATTACCACTCCCATTACAATACATCTATGCACACGCTTCTTTTGGAAGAATCTCTATTGCCTACGTTAGCACCTAGCCCCTATTTAATACAAGTATGGCAACCTGTTGTTATTGTATATGTTGAATACCTATAGGTTTTTGGATAGCGTTTTGGTTTGGCTTTTATTTATATTAAGACACATTTTAGTGAATAATGTTTTTGATGGCATCTCAAAGTGCAAACACTTCAAAGAAAAGCTGAATCTATACATTTTTATTGGTTTGATAACCATCAACGAAATGTTTTTAGACTTGAGTTACACGTGGCAAAGGAAGTCCGCACAAAAATCTAGCAAGTAAACTGTAAAGATTATTTCTCCTCCTCCTAAAAATTGAAGACACCTAAGAGTGTTTTCTGAGGTCCTTTTTGTTTTGTAGCATTGGTGGAGGTAATTGCAAATTTATCATGGAATACATTACTAAATAAAACAGGATGATAATGCCCCTCAAAAGCACCTGTTGTTTAGCTTTAAGATCTCCTTGTTCAGTACAGAAAAGAACAACACTAGATCCTTGGAGCTGATGGATTTGAAAACTGGAAATACTACTTCAGCAGTTGCTTTAACTGCAGATACATGGAGCAGGAATGGTCAGCAGTCAGAATTTATGTTCAATGGTAGTTCAGATAAGTTATTAAAAAATTACTATAGTTCTGTTCTGTATGCATAGTGTACTACTGAATGACAAAGCATTAGAATGTGTCCTAAATTTGACATTTAGAGGGTCAGAAAAGGAAATAGCTGAACGGGTCACGTTCAGCTCTGACCTAAAGTTTTCCTAGCAAAAATATATCACCAAGGAAAGTAACTATTCACTGTTCAAACAGCTGCAGAAAATAGATTGCAGTTCCTCAGCACTTAGAAAAAAATACCTATGAATGGATGTTGCAAGAAAAGTGTAGGTTGTTCAGAATTTATTCAGAATACATACTGCAGAAAAAATTAATAGGTTATAAGCACTGGAGAATACATCTGCCTAAGCCTGCTAACATTCTACCAATAATTGTACGAAACCATTGCCTAAAAAAGATTTACTCTGTTTTTGTTATTTTAAAATATATTCCCCTTTGAATCACATGAACTGCAAGAGACCTCACAGAAAGTCTGTTTTATTACAAGCAATGAAAAGACGAAAATTAAATGTAAACAAATATGATTGACAGATAGATACCAGACGACAAGAAGACACAAATGAAGGGTAGTCTGCGTTTGTAAATAAATAAGCAAAGAACAAAAAGAAAAGGTCTATATTTGCACATGAAGTTTTCATTTATGTTATATTCATCACAGTCACTCCATTTTTTAACTCCTACTGTTTGTTTGTTTGTTTTCATTTTCTTCTATTTGTCTTTGATCCACTTGTTACGGGGGAAACAATAAACATGGCTGTAAATCTTACTTCCACTATTTAAATCAGCTGGGGGCCCAGATCTAACCAGGAGTAGGACAACTTCAAACCTGCTGTAAACTGCAGTCTTGGAGAGGCTTCGGAATTGATTCTACTATCTGAAATAGTGAAAATCCAGCAACTTCCTAGCCATATCAATTCCCAGACAGAAAATTTTAAGAAAACTTTCTAGTCCACATGTGGATTATCCACTTTAAAAAAAATAAAATTGATTTGATTTGCAGATGAAAATAAATGGCAAGGAAGTAGGTTGTAAATTTAGAGCTTGGGAGGCTATGAGGACGGATGGATGCATAGTAATTAACGATTCATTGTATATCTCTTTACTTTACAAAATGTTAAGCTGGTAATCCTGGGGCAGATTCTCACACTTTGTTTATGTCAAGTGATGTTGCGGAGAGAACCATTGATAAGTAACACATTGCCCTGTTACACTTGTTTATTACTACTGTAATTATTATTGCTATTCCATTAAACTTTGGAAAGAAAGGTAGAAGATTTTAGGAGACTTTTCATTAATCTTGTAGCACAGAAAGAATTACTGAACACTTTCTAGGGATTAAGCTAGCAAAGACTTTCCTTGTGAATTTCCAAATGCTTTATAAAACCATATAGGTAAGAAGTGTCATGAGAATACTTCTTGCTCTAGTTTGATGTCAGCCTTTCAATCGAATTCATAAACAATAAGTAACTCGTAAAATAAAAAAGTTAATGAAACTTTGTAAATTCTTAAAAAGTTGGAAATCAGTTTGAGTTTTAGTCTCAATGCAAAGTATAGATTTAATTCTGGGGTTTTTTTAATTAAAATTTGTTGATGTTTTGCTTTATCCTACCCTTGTGCTTCTCCACAAATCAGACAGTATCTAATTTTGAGTATCTGGGTGTTGTTTTTAATTTAACATTTAAACAGAAATAGTGATAGTTTTACAAGAAAGGGGCTGATTTCCCTTTTCTCCACACACTTTCTTTTATCTTGCTTCATGCAGAAGCAGATTCTATGAATTAAATAGACTATACATCATTGCCAAATACTTGATACACAGCACATAACTGTAACAAGAAGATCTGCAAATTCTGTGGATTTCAGGAAGGAAATGAACATCGGTACCTCATGCATCTTAGAGATAAGAGAGGAATGAAGTTTCTGAGGTTATTTTCAGTTATTTGCAGTTTTTGGTGTCGCTTATTAATATTTTAATAGATGATAACCTGTCACTATGAGACTGCAGTTTTATTCAAAGTTGATTAGTAAGTTTTTGTACTTGTGTTTTCATTTTTTTTCTCCATATTATCTCAAAATCTCTTCACATATAGAATACCATCATATATTCTGAAAGTTTCCAAAGGTTTAAACTCAGTCAAGCTCAGCTCTTAGAATTAACGGGAATTTCATTAGTATTGTTGGAACTGTTAGTTTTTCTCTGCCTTCTGGTTCCAGCTTTGTTGTTTACATATCACCTATGCGCTGTTAGTTCTGCTGTTAGTTGCATAACTGATAGTTATGCAACAACCAGAAAAAAAAACCCAGACTTTGCTAATATTTAAATCTTCTGCATATAAAATAAACTGTGTGCTAAGCTAGAGGTTAGTTCATTCTTAGCAAACGAGTTACAGCACCATTAGATCTGTGTGATTCAAACTGCTGAGATTCTACGTCAGTGAGCAACATCGCTAAGCTACTCAATGAATGGTCGTACTATAGTGGCAAATTCTAGCTCCAAGTGAAAAGGTGTGAATTCAGGTCAACGCTTTGGTACAAAAAGAGTAAAATCATGAAGATACCAGATTTTTCCTCTCCACCTCATATCATGAAACCATTATTTGATTTCAAAAGCACTATGTTCTTGGGAAATAGTATGAGTTTGAAACCAAGATAGTTAAGCATATAAGTGTACTTGCAACGTAACCTACCAGATGGTGAATAAACAGTAACTGCAAGTAAACAAATAATAAAAATTCTAGTTTGTCTTATCTTTAAAAAATTCTTTGATGTGAAGAACAGATATATTACGATTGACATCATTGAAAAATAAATCCTTGCAGTGTTCCTACCTTCTGCTTTCGTAGTTTGAAAGAAACTTGAAAGAATGATATCTCATGGATGAAAAAATAGAGAGGTGGCTGTAAAATACTTTCTTTCCTTCATGGGTACAATGATTTGGGGTACAAGAAACAGTTCAAGATTCTAGGAAAAATATTCTCATTTAAATTATGATGGCTAATACAAAACTGGTTACTTTCCTTGCAAATACCACTACATTCTCAATGAAGACTCTAAAACTGTCAGCTATCTACATATACACGGAGCACGGGTTTGAGAGGCAACTCATGACAAAGACTGGAATCACAGGAAGAACTTCTGGAATTTAACACTGAGTACTGCAAAGCCTTGATCAGTTTTAATATGAAACATTCGCCAATCTGCTATACGATAGCATGATAGCTTTGGCCACCTTATAGGTGGAAGAGGTAATGTGCCATCCTGAAGTTGCAAAGCTGCAATAACGTAAGACTATGCCCACACTGAAAAGTGTATTGAAGTTTCGGTATAACTTATTATACTAAATTATTTACATAATTTCAAGATTTAGCTTACATACCACCAGACATACATGTAAGTGGCATAAATAAGCAACTGTCCAATCCTAACCATACAGTCATATCCTAAGTATGAATTCATAATAGCCAACACATTAAGCTGTCAGTCTATCAAATATTCTTTCTCATCTAGTATGTTAAAAATACCACACGTATTTGCTATTATGCACTATTTATCAATTGTGGTGTGGTTAAAAACACTCCTAAAAGTCCAAAGGGTTGTTGGCAGTTTCGAGAAGAAAAAATTCCAAAAAAAACGTGCAAGAAGTTTTATTAATAAATATGAACAATATTTGGAACTACAGGTGGCAGTCTTTTTAATGTCATTTCAAGACTGAATGAAAAAGGGCTGGTTAGCCTATTTCCTTTCAATTTACATTCAAAGCCTAGACAAATATTTCATCCATGTTCAGAGAAGCAAATGCCATTGTATAATCTCTCACAAGTGGTCAACACCTTTGCAGAACTGCTTGGCGAAGTTGGAAGACACCTGTTTATCCTCCGATGTCTCACCATCAGCAGCAGCTTCACAACATCTGTTTTACTCTTCTCCCTTTCATTTCTTCTCATATCTTTGCCTGTTTTAAATACCCAGGGGAATGGTGCTTTAAGTCTAACCATCTGCTACTTAGCCATTAAAAATAAATACAAATAAATATTAAAGCCTTGCTAAAAACTAGCTGTGTTTATACCCACTGATCTTAAGAGTGTAATTTTTTAAAAAAAGTACTACGTAAGTGGAATGAGCAAAAAATCACTAAGCCATATTTTTAAGGTATTAAATCCACTGTTAAACATTTTAAGCATACATGTTTAAAATCAATACCCTTCAAAGTTAAAATTAAATACATGATTATGGTCGGTATCCACAGAGAGACATACCAATCTTTAAATTCTGTTCCTATAAATAAGCGTCCAAATGTTTAATGCTTAATTACCTCAACTTTTGTCACTTTATTTTTAGTCTGACTCCAGATCTCGTTCTGTCTTTTCTGTTTGAAGAATAAGAAAGCTACTGTCAGAAGTCTGAGAAAGGTAGTTATAGGCTGTCAAGTAATTTCATTTTCTCTCAGAAGAATGAAAAAGATCAGTCTTTTTAGTACACAACATATTTCCCAGACTGAATCATTCATGTAGCTCTTTTCACCTGAAAATCTCTGTTGCTTCATGATGTATGGACACAAGTAGATACAATATTCTAATAATTATGTCTCAAAGCTATGTTCAGGTATATTTTCATTTCCTGCCACTGTTCATACATTATTTTTGCTGTTATATTCTTCCTCATAGATCACACACTACATTGAAAATACATGCTTTATTTAATATATTTTCTTAACTTTAAACTCTTTTAATCACAAGTATCAATCCAAATCAAAATTTCCCACCCTGTAAGATCTAGGTTTGACAATGATTTTTCTGCATTATTTGACTGTGGTTTGTACCATGTTTTCCTTTCTCTTATTTTACTGCTTCTCGTTTCCTCTTTTAGTTGATATTTTGTGCTCTTCAAACAACAGCAGTGGAACTATCATGCTTGGGGACAAAAAATAAATTATTGATTCTATTGATAAAAAGTATCTATATTTTGTCACTCAATTTTGCGCACAAGTGTTCTCAGTATTTTAATTATAGACAACATACGACCTGACAGAAAATATTTTATGCCAAATAATATAGCATATTTATGAATAATCAAATAATATAGCATAATATTTACGAATAATCAGAATGCATATTTTGCCCTAATTTAAAAAAAGTTATGTATTACATGTTGGTGGGCTCACAGTGAAGAGAGCTAAATCTAGATTTGTACTTTCTCAGGATTGAGATCTTTATTGCTTAGAGATTATTCTATGATTTAACAATCACTGTGAATTATTCAGTTGATTAGGAAATCATATTTTCACATGGAAAGAATAGTATATTTTGTATATTTATCTTTCATTTAGTATATACTTCATACTTTATGCTTTTATACTTTAGTATATTTATCCAGGAAAAAGTTAACCACTATGCACAATTCTATATTAGCCTTATACAATTGTTGCAGGATTAAAATACATTTGTTATTAAGATCTTGAAGGTGTAATGCAACACTTCCTTACCTATTTCTCATTTTTGGAAACACAATTAGATCTTATTAAAAATTTTACAGACAGTTCCAATAATTTTTCAATTTTCAACGAGAGATTTACATGAAGTATTCACATAAAGTAATGCATGTAACTTCAAAGTACCTTGTTCATTTTGCCAATATTACTTCAAAACATACTGGGCACAAACACATTGGAAAATATTTTTATTGTAAAATTGCTGACATTAGATATTTTTTCCAGCTTGTTTCTGAGGTAACAGTAATGGTCAGTTACTTGATGGTTTACTCAATATAATCCTGAGCTTTTCAGCATCCTGGTATGAATGACAATATTGCTTTTACATGTACCTCCTTACAACATTTGTATTATCAGTTTAAATTACTTCTGGCTTACATTATATTTAGTTCATGTGCAGTCCAACAAAGCTAAAAAATATACTTGTATGCAATATTTAAAGAAATTTCAAGACAATTTAAGATAGGAAAACGTTATCAGAGTACAAATAAATATTCACTAAAGAAAAAGGAAGTGATTAGTATCAATCACAAATAGTGCAGCCATTCACTTGGAAATTAAAGTTTATCACTACATAACTAATTGTCTTTCTTTCCATCCATCCCTCTATCTTCAGGCATTTTTACATTGCACAGAACTATCAGCCAGTAGATATTAAGACTATTTTGTTGCGCTTAGCTTTTATGTGTGTTGGCAGTCTATTTTTTACAGCTTTTAAACAGATGGTTTTATATCAGTAAAGCTTAACAAGACATAGAGCAAACAGAAATAAAACCTTCACTAGCAATATTGCTTTTCATTGCCCAGTTGCTGCCAACTAAGATATATTGGACCTATCTCTCATTAAAAAGCCAACAAAAAAATGCAGTTTCACAATTCCTAAGTATATACTTACCAATTTACAAGACTACAAATTCTGGGAGGCATTTTGTGAACTGTGTAGTTATGGATTTCAGTCATGAACATTTACTGTAAGAATTAATATGAAAGTGACTATTGGCAAGATCTGCTGCCAGATTTGGCTTCCACTATTTGTGAATACCAATGGGAATTTTAGCTCATGTGATCCAACAGACTCTGATTTTTGGTTTTAGGCTATTACACCAGATTGCAGAGGACACATCATATGTGCATTCTGTGATACGGTAGGTAGGAGTAACGACTGACAACTCTGTCTCTATTCATAATTGCAGAAGCTATGATTTTAAAGAGGTTCTTAGTAGTAGAAAATAAACTTAGAAAATTACATCTATTTTTTAATTTTGTATGTTTAGTTTCCTAAAGAAATAAATTTGGATAATACTTAAAATGCAATCACACATCCAAAAACATGCATTACACTTCTCAGATTAGTCTAATACATTGCACCTTCCTCTTATTCTGAGAGAGAATCTATTCACAGTTCCTAAAACAGTAATAGGTTGTCTAACTTTGAAGGTCCTGATGATAATGGTTCAGCAAACCTACCTGTTTTTTTTTTTTCTTTTGTCATTCCACTCAGATAATGAAAGGATAATTCAGACCAAAAAAACACCAACCTGTGAAACATATTAGACTCAGTCCAATATTTCAGTAAAAATCTTCAAGCACCAATAAGGAAAAAAAACGTATTTACCCAAGATTATGTAATATCAAATAATATTGAGATAAAGGAGTGGATCTTTCACTTCTATGGTTTCATAAAATTGGAACTCATTTTAAAACAGGTGTTCTGTCAGACTATATGTGACCTAAAATACATGTTGTTTAACAAATGCAAACAACATGCATTTATCTGCAGAGGTAAGATAGCATGATAAGCATATGTATTGCAGCAGAGTTCATGCTCAGAATTCATCTGAAGAATTCCTTTTACCTGATTAACTGATAAAGACTCTTCCTCTAAATTCAACATTTAAAGTTTCCAAATTATTCCTCATATCTCTTTGAAGATCACCTTGAAATTCTTGGGGACTTCATGAAATATTTCCCAAGTCCTAAACATAGCTGCCAGTCAACAGTCACATACTGGCATTTGACACAGATATAACTCAAAAAAATCCCCATAAATCTCGATGGAGTTAATCTAGATTTACACTAGCATTCCTGAGGTACATGGAAGTTTGCATCTTTTCCTAAGTCAAAAAAAAAAAAAAAAAAAAAAAAAAAGAAGAAGCAGAAATTTGAACATCAAAGACTTAATTTGCAGCCTCTAATTTCAGAATTGTTCAGGGAAATTAGATGATCTAGTCCCAATATTGCAAAGAGGGAAAACACAGAAATTCAGGGCCCCATCACCTGACACACAGGAAAGCCATGGCAATGTTTGTCTGAGCAATGCAAGGGACCTTGAGAAGTAGGCCAGTTTCTAAGCACACAGAGAGTTAGTGAAGCTTTAACTAGCACAGCGTTTCATTCAAGAAGTCAGCTTCAAGATTTCATTTAAAATTATCAGGGGCACATTATCTGGGAACACAACAAGAAGCAATTATTGGTTTAATTAGCCTGCATTCACTACGTTGTGCTCCTTCTCTTTGTTGGATTGCCAGGCAATTTTGTAAAATCATTAAGCAAGGGAACTATAATTCCATAATGACCTAATCTGCAGCTCCATCCTATCACACTGGAATATTTTAAAGTTATTTATGACTGTCCTCAATAAAAGCTAAGTCCATTGGGCAAGAAACACTTTGGGTCTCCAAAATTCCAAATGTCTTCCCTTATTGAAAGATTTTTGTTGTATTCAGTCATCTGTTCTCTTCTACACTTGAAAGAGAAGTTTTGCTGTCAAAATAAATGCACATTGCTATGGAAATGCATAGGACATACTAAAGGATATCTTTGTGTCCCAGGAAAAAAAAACAGAACAAAACAACACAAATGCCTTCTTTCAATTTCAATATAACTTTTGATACAATGGAATGGAAGAGAGATTCAGAACAGTGTAAAACAAACAGACTCAAACTGTACCATATAGATATTTTTCCTGAAAAGGAAATTGAGTTAACAAAGTTAATCTCTCAGAATTTGACAATTAGGAAAGTTTTAAGAATGCACTTCACGGCATTTTAAAATTTCTTATTTCTTGCTTTCATCATCATCACATGAGATTTATGTTCTTTTGCTGTACCTTCAAAATATGAGACTAAAAGAAAGGTAAGATTTATAAACTAACAACCTATCTCCATAATTTTAAAGTAGTAATCTTTGTCTTCAAAAATCCCAAAGCTTCATCATAGAGCACCCAGGAAGATTGCATATGAAACACTTGGAATAAATTAAAAAAGCTGAAATTATCAGCTGCTTAAAACTATCTTTTAAGATACCATTTGCATATCTAAATAGTTTCACTAGGGTAAAACATATCTGGGTAGAAAGCTGTAATTTCTTCATATGTTTTGCTATTTTGCTTTTGCTAAAAAGAAAGATAGAAAAGCTAATGAGGACAAAAGAAGAGGAATAAAAAGCACTTTTCATGTATTTTGCTATGGAGATAAAGTAGAAGCTCTTCATGGTATTAAGACTTGGGAGTAGTTAACGAACAGCGAAATTGCAATAGCATTTTTCATTTTAAAGGAACTTTACTGAGGGTATGGCCTTATCTAACTATTTTATGAGTGAGACACATTAAAATATCTATGCCAATATAAGAATTATGTAAAATATAATATGAAAAAAAAGCAATTGAATTTCTGATTAAGGAAAGTAAAGTTAAAATAGAGAATTTTGCATTAAGTAAATAAAACGAACATGATTTTTACATTATTAAGAAACAGAATAACTTGACCAGAATATTTTACTTTACTATTGCTCTCAGCACGTTGACCTGGAGCAGGTACACAGCCATTAATATATCATCTAATCCTGGTACAGTGGGAGTGTTAGTATTTTAAGTAGCTTCTGAACATCAAAAGGCACAAACTCCTAAAAAGCAGAAAGGAAAAGGGTATGGTTATGTCTAAACCTCCATTATGGAATTATTTAAACCTAGGAGGTCTGATTTGAGCTCATTAGGCAACACATCCAGTGTAGATAAAAGATAATGTCTTCATAAATGTGCTTAATGAATTAAGTAAAACCTACTCTCTCAGTTAGTTTTTACCTAGAGCACTTTGGCGCATGAAAATGCATCAGGCTTTTTTTTTCACTATACACTAAAGCACTGAAAAGGTGTTCTTCAATACTTGGTTCTTAATATCCTAATATTGCTACTTCTTACCCTTGGAAATTAAATGAACATTTAGTTTAGACTCTCATAATGGTTTAAAGCGATGTCTGCTACTACATAATGAAATCAAAGCAAACTATAGTCTATGAAATTCCTAGTAAAACAACAAAGAAAAAAAATTGCAAATCACAGACCTCACCATTGCAGGAACACAAGAAAATTGAGGCACTAAAAACAGTCAAATGTAAAATAAGAATCCTGGTCAGAGCAAAAATTCTAAAATGCTTCTCTATGACACTTAGAGACGAAGAAAAGAAAACTATAAAAGTAATTACATATGGTTGTACAGTTTTGCTATGTAGAATTGTAAGGCTGTTTAAATACAGTTGAAAGAAGCTCGTTCATGTTTTCCAGAACTGTACTCCTGTGGAAGTGCAAGAGGGAATCAGAAGCAAGAGGATCTCCAGAGAAAGGAATGGGGAAATGACAGAATCATGTAAGAACAATGTACAAATGTAGAAAAGATTAATTGTAACATGAGTAGTCAGGTCTGCAGAGCTAATACCACTAAAATTTAAACAAGTACAGAGATGCTGTAATTAGTGAAGTAGCTGATGGCCTTTCCATAAGTATATATTTTATAGGTACAAGCTTTAATTGATTTTTTTCTTTTTAAAGTAATTTTACAGCATATGTGTGGCTCTTTTCCTGCACGGATTTCCTGAGGTCCAGACAACAGCTGGTATTTAGCTTGCATCCACTCTCTGAAGTTCTTACTCTATGGAATCTATAGGACCTTAAATATCTTTGAAATTTCCACTTCCTGTCAAATATGACAGGAATTCGTTTGGGGGCTACAACGGTACTGAGGACATGAATGCAACAGTTGTATAGCTCTTTGTCTTAAGATGCTGCATTAAGAAGAAAAATATGTTTTATGTGAGGCAGGTATAGAATTTAGGATAATTGTCCAAGTCTAAAAGCAAGACTACAATAAAAATAGCTCATCTTTGCTATTTAGAGTCTTTATACTTAAAAAAAAAAAAATTATAAAGTTACCTAGAATGTTCGATTGGTCTGAAGAACTTTAAGAAATTTTTAAAAACACCGAACAACATAGTAGAAAATATGTAAAATACTTCCACAACTTTTTCATTATAAGACTACAGATCATTATATTGTATAAATTTATCCTGTGGAAATTTTTTTCTAATACTGGATAACAATGAGTAAAAAGCCTCACATATCTGAGGTAACTACTCCAGATGCAGAACACTACTTGGCCTGGCACCTTCAGCTCTAGTACAATTATCTCTGCACAGCAACAGTGCTACTGTACAGAAAGAGGAACTCCAGAGAAAGAAGTGGAGAAATGACAGAATTCTGTAAGAACAAAATACAAACACAGAAAAGATTAATTGTACAGACAGTAGAGTGCATTGTGCATTATAATCTGATTTCTTTACCTTTTATTGCCTACTTTACTTCCAGAGGAAAGAGAACAACATCTTTTGGTAAGATCTTACCACCTCATACCCTCAAATCAAGGGGTGTGACTTTTTCCTCATGAGGAGCTTTCGACATGCCCTAGACACATTCAACTTGAAGTGATCATTTTGGGGCCAAGGGTTTAGCCATTGTCTCTTGAAGCTCAGGCATTCTTGATGCCCACCATTCACTGGAAACCACTTTGCTGTAAGCAGGTACACCAAAGAAGCTGCGGTAGAGTTGTGAGTTCTCAGTGTTGTGTTTAAAGTTGCATTTGCCTATGATCTCAAGAAATCAATGGAAGCTGCATGTTACAGTCAGGCACTTAGTAGCCTTTAATTGTCAATAATTTAAATAGTATAAAGACAATTCTTAACATTAAAATGGGTAACTTGATTTTTTTAGAAAGAAATATTTGCCATGGTGTAAGAGGACTGAATTTATGATTTAAATTGACTGCTTGCACAGATGACTTTTAGATAAAGTGTACTAAGAAGCATATTATTTCGATCCATGGCAATTTACATGTGAAATTTCCATTAGTGATAACGGTAGTGGCACACATAAATCTCCAATTCCCTTTAACACTAATTGCAGACATCTATGTAAGTACTTGGATTTTCAATGACATTATATACATAGCTCTACAAAGTCAGAAGGGATCACAGCCTGGAGAGGCTAAACATTAAGCACTGTCATTACTGATGGCAGGTAATAATTAAAATCTGTATCTACACCATTGTGGACATACATCATCACATAACTTTGAAAAAATACTAATGAAATATGCTTGCTTAATTTACCAGACTCTTAAAACAAAACTAGTTGACAGAACTCTGAATTAGGCTGATTATAATATTAAGCACACACTGCTAATACTTTGAAAGTTACTAATTTACCGTGTATTTGAATAGGTACGTGGAATTTGAATAGGTATGTAGAATCCACTTTAGACTTTTCCAAATCTTCAAGAGGTAGTGTTGGATTCTTTGTAATATGGATTTTTGTGTGAGCTTTCAGGGTAGCTGTTGAAAAATATAAGTGAACCAACAGGCTAATAAGAGAGCAACTTCTGGGATTTTTGATAGAGATAGGTTTTGTATTCAATGTTAAGACACTAAGCAGAAACAAGTACATTTTAGTTCAGCAAATGCATCATTTAAACTGAATTGATCTTCAGATATTTGTGTTAATGAAATTATCAAAAGCTTGGATTTCTCAAATTATCTGTCATGAAATATCACTAAGGTATATTTAAAAAAAATAAACCCACATTATACTTCATATCTTTACATAAATATTACTTGACATCTGATTTTTGCTTATTTATATCCAACGTACATCTTTCATTTTGAATCAGATAAGGAAACAACCACTACCTGATCATGATATGAACAGTAACAAAGTGTTATTGGTTTTGCATTCAGCGTCCAACAGAAACTGCCCAGTCATCATCTTATTCAAATCTCTAGCAATGAACAATGGAGGCAAAGTGGTTTTACAGCACAAATAAGAACGAAATGCAAATTAGTCTTATTTGCAAAACACAGGAAAAAAAAAAAAAACCAACCCTTCCAGAATCCTATCCTGTGCAAATCTATACTACAATAAACTGACTTACTGTTGAGGTGTTTCAAAAATTCTTAGAACCAGAAGAAATTGAAAGCACTGCAGCCACGATGGAAGTTATTAAACTAAAAAGCTAAATAAGGCTTGTTTCAATCTTCATAATAAAATCCTGAGAGTACAAAATTTATTATATTGGGATGATGTATGACAATAAAAATATCAGTCATTGTGCGCTGGATTTAAATTAGGCCTTGTCTATGCTTGTAACTAATTATCAATACTTCAGTTCTGAAATACACTGTTAGCAAAACCTTACCAAGATAGATTTCTTTTCATATAAGGCTAAAGGTTTAATAGTTAGTTAATAATCCCAAATATCCCTGAAACATACCTAGAACTATTCCCTGACGGTGCCTATTTCTCCCTGTTGACTCTAAGAGGATCTTGGGCAAGTATCTTAGAATTTGACAGCAGTTTTTGAATGTCAACCGCTTTGTGAGAGAACTGCCATCCTTCCTATGGAGCTAATATCTATCAGAATAATTATTATTTTATAAATAGTTATCCTAATTTTCCTGGGGGATGTAAGGTCTTACCAGAGAAAGTCAGTCTGTGTTCTTTAGTTGTCTTCTTTAACTACGTCTGAATTTAACTTTTACCAGCAGCTCTGTGTTGGTCGGAGATAACTCATCAAATATCTGACAGACAGAGCCATACCGTCAGGTTTTTCCAGTAGATCTATCTTTAGATTAGTCTTAACGTTAAGTTAAATTGCATCAGCAGTCATGGCTCCCTCGAGGCTGATGCACAAAACTGGAATTACATAAAGTACTCATGCTAAAGGTACAATTCCTGCGTCTTTCAAACTCTGCTTTACAGAAATACATGGAGGAGAGTGAGGACAATTTAAAAACTTCATTATAAGTGAAAATCCTCAGCAGCTCTTTTTCAGCTATGTATGGGCATGCGTGGGGAAAAGTGCACTGTGAGCTATGGTGACGGTAAAACATTGCATGTAACGTGGGAGGCAGCATGGTAAGAATCAATACCTATATCCAGCTGTCCCACTGATGGGTGGCAAGCATATACACACAATTACAGGTCAAGCAAGAAGACTATATTAAATTGTAGTTTTATTGAAGTGAAATTTTGTTAATTTTGGATGAGAAAGAAAAAATAAAACATTTTCTTATAACAGTCCAGCTACTCTGGATGAAGTGAAAGGGGATTCTGTACTCTTCTTACTATTAATTTCCAGGAATTATATTTTGTTTTCTTTCCCTCCATCCCTATTTTTTTTTTTTAAAGCACTAGTTAGTATTAAATCTCTTCACTACCAACCACCTGGTATCTTAACAGTTTTACACTTCTTTCATTACAAATATTTAAGTATTTTATCACACTCTATTGTAACATTACAAAGTAAAATGGAAAGTAGTGCTGATCTGTCACTTTTCAGCTTAAAATGTATCAATTAGTTGTGGAGTAGAGTTAATTTTATGCTGTATTTGAAAACATCACCAACAGTCAGCTATCTGTTTTTTCTAGCTTGGCGTGAAATGTGGTAAATGGAGGTAAATTTATGTACTTGACATACTAAATCTGCTTCAGGATCCTATCACATAAGCAGGTATCCTTTACATTTTAAAAAGTAGAATCGCATCTCCTAATTTCATAAGTTACCTTAAGAAGGAATGTAGTGCTATACACAGCAAGTGACAGAGGGGGATTAAATTTTTTCAGGGGATAAAGAAAACAAAATCTTCAACAGATGAAGTATTTCCACTTAATTGACAAACGACTTGTAAGATTGAAAGTGTTCTTTTTCTTCTTTACAGTAAGAGACAGTAAACTACTAAATATTTTTTGACAAGTGTAAATCATTCAATATTTGGGGAAATGAAAAGGAAATATGGAATTCTAGTTTTGAGTAACTGCAATTATTTTTTCCTTTCTCTGTAGGATTTTTTAAAATTTTATTGAACAAATAACAACTATCTATGCCATTTTCCACTTTCACATCTGAGTGAATATTAGTACAATAGTGAAAATATATGCATTTATTCTTTATGGAAAAATTCTGTTACCATTTCACAGAATCATAGAACAGTTTGGGTTGGAAGGGACGTTAAAGACCATCTAACTCCAACCCTCCTGCCGTGGGCAGGGACACCTTCCACCAGACCAGGTCGCTCAAAGCCCCGTCCAGCCTGGCCTTGAACACTTCCACAGATGTGGCATTCACAGCTTCTCTGAGCGACCTGTTCCAGGGCCTCACCACCCTCACAGTAAAGAATTTTCCCCTTATGTGTAATCTAAATCTACCTTCTTTCCAGTTTAAAGCCATTACGCCTTGTCCTATCACTACATGCCCTTGTCAAAAGTCCCTCTCCAGCTTTCTTGTTAGGCCCCTTTAGGTACTGGAAGCTGCTTTAAAATTTGTCTCAACCTGTCTGGCTGTTTAAACACCAAATAATAAGTGCTTTTAGAGACTCACATAAACAATCAAGCAACTAAGAAAAGAATTCCAGAAATTGCCCTGACAAATACACAGGATGGAATCTAAGAGATGATGCAAGTTCAGCGCTAGATATTGTATTTTTGTCTTGCTTTCTAATCAGGTTTCAGGAGATCTTTTGAGATCTTTTTTCCTTCCTTATTCCATAACTTAAGGGTTGAATTCTTAATTGAATTATCTTAGATTTTTCTGGTTGGTTCTTCTGTTAAATCTCTGATCCAGAATTTTTTATATAATTAACAGATCAGCTGCTCTGAGAAGCAAGGGGTTTTGTTGGAAGCATAAATATTTCTTTGCAAGTACAATGTTTTTAACAGGGCTTTTGGATGATTTGCCTTTTTTTTTTCTTTTTTTTTTTTGTTACTATC